>SNQJ01S0027153.1:52552-77721 GCA_010110895.2 Picea sitchensis
TAATAAGGAAGTTTTGTTTGGTTTTCTTCCCCTAGAGGGTTTCCCAGGATAAATGTTGTGTCTCTTGTGATTGTGTATTTCTCAGTGATCTTGTATTATGATATTGTTATCTAATTAAATGAAAAGAAATATAATAATGGAGTAAACATTAACATGGTTTCAGAGCCAATATGAAGGAAGCATCTTTCACAAGAGTGAAAAACGTCATTGTTTTCGTACATGAAAATTAGGTCTTTTTGATGGTGAAGCTTTTCAGCCCCAAAACCATCTAGAAAAGTGTGCCCTCCCCTAAGGATCACTTTGGCACTCTCAGCACACCTTTTCAGTGGCTGGATCTCCTGGAAAGTGAAAACCCTAGTTTCACAAAGTACCAAAAAATCAGTGTACCAGAAGTACCAGAGTACCAGAGGTACTATAAAACCAGAAGCACCAGTCCAAAAATTTGTAGATCAAATTTGGAGGAGAAAAAGTTGGATTTTCTCAAATCCAAACACACCAGGCTACTCGCCTCATCCAAGCGCACTTCCCAGTAAGTTCATATTTTGATTTTGAGCACTTTCATTTTTCTTTCATTTTCCTAGCTCCAGGTAAAGATGTCTGCAAGTGTTAAGCTTGTTGACAAGCTAGAAGGAGTGGAAAAATTTTGTTCCTGGAAGTATAGGATTGGCCTCATTCTTGAAGAGAATGACCTAGCAATATTCACCAAAGAAGAAGTACCGGAACCCATCGATGCTGTAGAAAAGGAAAAGCATCAAAAGGACACAATCAGGGCCAAAAGAATCATTGCAGATTCAATCAAAGACCACCTAATTCCTTATGTGTCATCTAAGAAGAATCTAGAAGAAATGTTTGATGCCTTGACTAGACAATATGAAGGAAAGAACATAAACCAGAAGATGAATCTAAGAACTCAATTGAAGAATACAAGGATGCAGAAAGGAGAAATGATTAAGGAATACTTCTCTAGAATCTCATAATTCAAAGAATAGTTAGAAGCCATTGGAGATACCATAGATGAATATGAACTCATAATGATGTCCCTAAATGGTCTCACAATACCTTGCTATGCATTCATCCAAATGATATGTGCCAGAATGGAGAAACTGAAGTTTGATAGTCTATGGGAAGAATGCATCCAAGAAGAAACAAGAGTAGTGAATCGTGAAGTGCTACTAGCAAGAGATGATGATCAAGCCCTAGCTACTCACACCAAAGGTGGAAGGAAGAAACCCTAATTCCAAAAGGAGACTCATAAAGAGCCTCAACAGTCAAACAAATTCAATCATAAAGAATCTCATCCAAGGAGATTTCAGAAGAAAGGACAATGAAAGGAAAGGGACTACTCATCTGTACAATGCTATCATTGTGAAAAGATGGGACACATTGCAAAGTTTTGTCTAGCTAGATGAGAAGAATACAAGAGAAAACATAAGAGGCTCCATGCCCATGTAGTCGAAGATGAAGAGCCTCCCACAAAGATGATAAGAGAGTAGATCAAAGACCATGTCTTGATCTCAGCCCTCTCGGGATATGTAACACCCAGAGAGGACACTTGGCTCATTGATAGTGGTGCATCCAAGCACATTACGGGACAAAGAAACATTCTCTCTTGTATCTCATAAAAGAAGTTTTCTCGAAAAGTGACACTTGGAGATGATTACCAATATCCCATCAAGGGAGTGGGAGAATCAAACATCAAACTGAATTCAGGGAATTCACTAAAAATGAAGGACGTACTATATGTACCAAGTTTAAAGAAGAACCTACTCTCCATTTCATATTTAGAAAAGAAAGGATTTAGAGTTGCCTTTATAGATGGAGAATTTCTTATGTGGGCTAAAGGAAAAACCTTAAATGAAGCAATCATCATTGGAAGTGAAGAAAATGGCCCATATAAACTAAAGGGTCACTCAGAGGTTGCCATGACCCATGCCATTGAAAAATCATGTGAACTTTGGCATAGAAGGTTAGCCCACATCAACTACAAGGCACTACCATACATATGCAAAGCGGTCAGAGGTTTACCAGAACTCAAAGGTGACCATGAAGGCGCATGCAATGGATGTGCACAAGGGAAGAACATCAATAACTCATTTCCAAAGAGGGACAGAAAGGCAGAAGGAGTCCTAGAACTCATTCATTTAGATGTATGTGGCCCAATTCCATCATTCTCCATTAGTAGGTATGTATATTATGTATCATTCATTGATGATTACTCTCGTAAAACCTGGATATATTTCTTGAAATCTAAAGATGAAGTGTTCATCAAGTTCAAATAATTCAAAGCCTTGATAGAGAACCTTTATAAAAGGAATATTAATATACTCATGTCAGATAATGGAGGAGAATATACCTCAAAAGAGTTTGTGAACTTCTGCAAAGATATTTGGATCAAGAGGGAACTCACTACTCCCTATAATCCTGAACAAAACAGTGTAGCTGAATGTAAGAACAGAACCATAATGGAAGCTGTGAAGAATATGATCCATGATCAAGATCTTCCTATGTGCTTATGGGTAGAAGTAGCAATGGAAGTTGTATATGTGAAGAACTAATTTTCCCATAGTGCACTTGGTCTCAAGACACTGGAAGAGATGTTCACGGGAAAGAAGCTAGAGGTGAGCCATCTCAAAATATTTTGTTGTCCAGTGTTTATTCATATACCTAAAGAAAAGAGAAACAAGCTCAACCCTTCAGGAAAGAAGGGAATATTTGTGGGATACTTTGAGGTCTCCAAGGCCTTCAGAATCTATATACTAGGTCACCATCACATTGAGATCAGTAGGGATGTGACCTTTAATGAAGATGCAATGCTCAAGAAATCTAAACTATGCCAGCTTGAAGAAGTATATGAAGAGGAACCCGTAATCCCTAGTACGGTAATGAGGGAGGTTCCCAGAGCTACAAAACTAGTGAGGGAAGTTGTAACTTCCCCTAACGAGGAACTTCTAGAAGACCATGATATAGTAGAAGTGCAAGAACCTCCTCAGATGACAACCTTCCATAAAAGAAAGCTAGTTTGGGCTAGAGAGCTTATTCAAGATGGAGAGAAGTATGGTGTTCCCCAAGGAACTACGAGACAGGTGAAAAGACCAAATCCATTCTCCAGTTATACAGATTTGATGTGTGATCTCCTAGAATAGGAGCCTACCTACTTTGAAGAATCCATTGAGAGGAAAGAATGGGCAGATGCAATGACAGAGGAATACCAATCCATAATGAAGAGCGAAGTATGGGAAATAGTTCCCAGACCGAAGAATAAAGATGTGGTATCCTCCAGAGGGCTCTTCAAAATAAAACATGTTGTTGATGGAAGTATTGAGAATTATAAAGAAAGAATTTTCACTCATGGCTTTTCCCAAAAGGAAGGCATTGACTATGAAGAGACATTCGCTCCTGTGGCCAAATACACTTCGATTAGAACCATCATAGCTCTTGCAGCTAATATGAAGTGGAAGCTACACCAGATGGACGTGAAGACATATTTCCTAAATGATTTCATCGAAGAGGAAGTGTATACAGAGCAACCTCAAGGATTTGAGGTTGAAGACAAGAAGTCTCATGTCTACAAATTGAAGAAATACTTATACGGATTGAAGCAATCTCCTAGAGCTTGGTATGGCCGTATAGACAGTTTCTTGACGAGCTTAGGCTTTACCAAGAGTAAAGTAGACTCTAACCTCTACTTCAATATCATCAACGATGAGCCAGTAATCTTACTGTTATATGTGGATGACTAATTCTTAACTAGAGAAGAAAATCTCAACACTAAATGTAAAAAGAGACTTTCCTCGAAATTTGAAATGAAAGACCTTGGCCTAATGCATTATTTCTTAGGTTTTTCCTGCTTTTTTGAAAATTTGTTCTGGCTACTTTTACTTCTGTCTCTTTCAAAAGAATATTCTCCATGGATTTACTTGTTTCCTGAAAGTAATTATGAATAATTTTTAGATTAAAGAACACTCCCTGTTGCTCTTTTTCTATCTTTTTATGTATTTCCAGCGCCTGGGCTTAGATGATTTCAAGCTCTACCACTTGATTTTGAATGGAGTTAATCTTATCTTGTAATTGTTTATTCATTTCCTCTTGTTGTAGGACATGTGCTTGAGTGACCTATATCTTCAGGTTTGTTTCATCTAAGCTTGCTTTTAGTTTTTAAATCTCTTGAATGTCATTGAATCTAGCTCTTTCTAGACCCTTTTTTATCTCCCAACTGATATTTCTTTTAGTCTCCTTTAATTGACACTATAGTTGAGCTATCATATGATCTTTGTGCTGCAACATAGTTCTCAAATTACCCACAGAATATAAATTTTCTGATGCTAAGGCTCCCATACTACCTATTATTTCTATGGCGAATGCCCCTCTTCAAGTTTTTTTCCATCTACAATGATCTTTTTCTTTTTTACCATCATGTTTCCTCTTGGATGCATTTCCTGTTTCAGGATAGCCTTCCTCTTTTTACTAAAAAAGTAATCAGAGGAAGGAATCTGATCCCTAGAAATAGGCTCAAGATCACTAACATATAGAGCTCCCTCTTGGGGATTTCCATAAGTAGACTGCAATGGGGTCAAAGAAGTAAGGGGACTTCCAAGTTCTGTCGATGTTGTTCCACCTACTTTTTTGGGAAAAATATCAGGGATTTCTGAGGGTGTTTCCAACTCCTTTCCTTTCCCTGCCTCTGATTTTTCTATCTAAGGAACTTCTCTTTCTTGTGAAGGAATTTAAATATCCTTCATTTTTCCCTTTGTATTTTCTTTATCTTGTACATCTGTTTCAAAGCCTTGGGGAGGCCCTTCCTTCTCTGGAGGAGGGGTCGTCGATTCACCCTACAAAATCTTTGGCAAACAACTTCACCTGTGACTTTGGAAGGACATGAAACCAGTCTATAAGTCAAGTGATAAGGCACGTACCCTATTCAATACCTCCTCATAAGTTTTAACTTCTTTGAAAATATCATCATAAACAGACTTTTCGTGTTCATAAGATTTCATATTGTAGTGCATCAAATGCCTGTTTATTAATTTATAAGGGCCATGCTTTATGTGTTCGATATCTACCAGTTTAACTTCTTCTAGTGCTTCAGATTCCACTTTAGAATGGCCTAGGTTTAGCAATGAAAATTTATTGACATGTACAGGGAAGATTGGCCAAGACTTCTTTTGATATGCCTTTAGCTCTATTCTAATACCACCTTTCACTATTTGGTGTGCTACCTCCCTCAATACCAATCTGTCCGGGAGGAATTTTGGAAGTGCGTGAAGGGGAATTGAGCACCCATAAACCCTAATGTAAGAGAAGTTTTCATCAACAAACTAGTCAACTATTGCTTTGAGGTTTTCTGAGACTAGCTCAAAAATGTGAGGGGTTCCACAACCATAAAACATTTTATGCATTGGAATTACTATGAAATGACAAATTTTGTAAAATGCATCCTTAGCATTTTCTTCCCATAGCACAGAGTGATACTCATGAATGGGTTCGATACAGGCTATGTTCCAACTCTAATTCATCAGGGGAAAAGGATTCACAAAGAAGATTGTTTCCATAATGTACGTTGACATGTAAAAGGCCACTGGCTGACCTTTAGATCTTGCAACTCTATAATTTGAAACTTCTTGAGCTAGGTTATCAGACAAAATTTTTCTCCAGTTAAAAGTGTATCCTTCTAAAGCTTCTTCTAAAAAGGGCACCCATTCTACAGGAAAATGGCAGGGATTCTTTTTCCCGAAAAGTCTACACAACATAATGGCTACATAGACCATGTATTCATTCAAAGATGATGTGGCATAAACCCCATGAGTATCAGCCATAAATTTTGATGGACATCTCCACCATTCTCTGATTAAATCGGGATAATTTCGGTCTGCCTCAATACACTCCTTCCTTTGAAATTCAGCTAAAAACTCGGCATTATAAATGTGCTTAGGATTTGGTGAGATATTATACATTACTTATATATTCTCTAGCTTGAATGACCCAACAACGACCGTCTGATCATTTAAAATTCTTCTTGTCGAGATATCGACCTTCTCCAAGGCCCAATTGATCATGTCGTTGAACTCCATGAGCCGAGGGCGTGCTGTGATCTTATGAAGCTCTGATTTTTCTATATCCCGAAAGTGATTCTTTAAATCAGTAGGAGAATTTTTTATTTCATAATCCAGGAATTCATAGATTTGTGTCCAAGATTTAATTGAGTCAATGGCGTGTGGCGTAGTGTCCGATATGACATCTCCTTCTGGGTTACACATCTCTTTTGTATCTTCACTCTTCTTCGGTGCTTTCTTTGGTGATATAGCTTTATGTTAGAAGGAACAATTGTCACAGAAAAGAAGCGTATGATCTTGGTTGAATGTGAATTACCTTTGAAGGACAGAACAAGCATAGGTTTTGGAACACATATTTTGAATTCGCCTTAAACTCATTTTATGACAAAAACATTGACGTAGCTGACCTGTAATCAATTACATTTAATGAAAAAATATTTCTGAGATACATGCAGCATTTATCAGTTATCTGTTTATTAATAAGGTTGTATTTCGGCAATCCCAGATTCAAAATTAAAAAGATTCCATTCAATGGTACCGAAAATAAGAAAATACCTAAGAAGATTAATTACCGTTAATCGTGTTTTAAAACAGAGTTAATCCAGTTTAAAAGATGATTACGGTTTGAGACTTCGCATTTCAGGGTTTCAGGGATCGTGGATACATGAGGTATGTCATTGATAAACCCCGATTCCCGAAATTGTGAAATCACGATGAGGGTAAATTAAGCCTTAAATTTCCACATTAGTGAATTAATTAATCAGGGTTTTAGACTAACTTCCAAAATAGGGTTAATTCAGTTTAAACGCAAATTATGAGTTGGGACTTCACATTTTGGGATTTCAGGGATCATGTTGACAAGAGGTATGTTATCGTTGAACCTCGTATCGCGAAATTGCGATACGATTAACGTAATCTTTAATAATTAGTAACTTCCATATTTCGCGAAATCGGGGATCGGGATTCCATGATTGGATATGTATTAAAACATATGTTCTCAGTAAACCTCGAATCTCGAAAAACTTTTAAAGGTTAGTCTTAACTCCTTTAGGTTTTAAGTTTTTCGTGATTTTAAAAAATAACTTTATAGAATGCGCGTCGGGACTTTATAACATTTTTGGTTTTTTGCCTTTAATTATTTAAAGAATAAAGCTTGTCGGGATTTCGGTACCTACCTTTTGGAAATGATAGTGAGGGTTATGCTTTATGAAAATCCGAAACCCGAAAAAGGAAGGTTTTAGTGTTGAAGATAAAAAGGTTAAAAATTGTTTGAACAATTGTGACATAAAGCAGGACGAGTATCTTGCTTCCAACTTGAGTGTTGTAATGTAAAGCAAGACGATGAGATGAGACTAGTACTGTGCTTCGATATTGACAGTTGTGACGTAAATCCAGTTTAGTATCTTACTTCCAACATGAGTGTTATGACGTAAAGCAAGACATTGAGATGAGATGAGTATTGAGCTTCCAATTTGATAGATGTGATGTAAATCTAGTCTTGTATTATGATGAGCCAGCCTTGTGCTGCAATGATGATGATGTATCAGTTTTTATACTAAAACATATTGATGCAGATGATGATGGCATTCCTTTGAGAATGAATATGTTGTCGATGAAGAAAAATTCCTATGATTTATAGATATGCCAGTCAGTGTTCCAAGATGATATTGATGATGTTGTCCTCTCACCCACTTGATGTTGTTGATGATGTTGTCCTCTTTCTCTCGCATGATGTTGCTAAAGAATACTCTTCTTGTTAAGGGGGAGTATTGAAATAATGTAAATTCAAAGTGTATTCTTATTATTATTTGATATATTATTCATTGGATCAATCCCCATTGTGGATTGATCATGTCAGCTACTTTAAAAGGACCAAATCCCATTTTGTGGATTGGTCATATTGTAATTGTAAAAGGAAAAAGAAGAAGTCATCCCCGAAACATAATAAAGGTGGTTATAACCACCCAGTTGGAGAAGTCGGCCCTGCCAATTAAGAGACACTTCACATGTTCCAGTATTGTATAAATAAGGAGGCTAGCACCTCACATAGACACACAACTCACTTGCTCATTTGTGAGACAAGTTTCAGAATTGCAGTTAATAGAAGAAAGAGAGAGAGTGGTGCATATCTAGGAGAGGATATTTTGCATTAGTTTAAGAGGTCTCTTAGCATTGTATTGGCTATCTATAATAAGGAATGTTTGTTGGGTTTTATTTCCTAGAGGGTTTCCCAAGATAAATGTTCTATCTCTTGTGATTGTGTATTTCTCAATGATCTTGTATTATGTTATTGTTATCTGATGAAATGTAAAGAAATATAATAATGGCTTAAACATTAACATCTCTCTCTCTCTCTCTCTCTCTCTCTCTATATATATATATATATATATATATATATATATATCCCTCAACTCCTCTGTCTCTCTCACCCTCATCACTCAATATGCACCCCTCTCTCTCTCTCTCTCTCCCAGCCCCTCTCCCCCCTCTATCTCTCTCATCCCACTTTCTTCCTCTCTCTCCCTCTCCCTTGCTTCTATCAATTTCTCAGCTCCTCTCTCTCTCTCTCCTTTCTCACCCATCTCTCTCTCTCCCCTTCCAATTCTCCCCATATCCCCTCCTACCCTCTCTCTCTCCCCTTGTCTCCATTTATCAACTCCTGCTCTCTCTCTCTCTCTCTCTCTCTCTCTCTCTCTCTCCTCTCTCTCTCTCCATTTCTCACCCCCATCTCTCCCCTTTCCCCTATATAAAATCCTCATATGTGCTTTGAGAGGCTCATATGTTTCTTTTCCTCTTGTAGAGTGAGCCTAGGTATGCCTTTTATGCCCTACCACAATATCTCTGAACATATAAAATGGAGCAATTGGATCAACTAGAATGATGTATGTCTCCCTCTGAAATGATGAAGGGGAGAAGTTATTAATATTACCTTGATCTCCATCGAGATTCTTTGGATGTTGAAGGCTATCTCTTCTTCAAGGACAACATATCTTCTTGTCTCAATCTATCTATGACCCAGAGATGTCTATCTGTAATGTCTTCAAGATTCATTGTTATCCCATAACATATTCTTTCGTTCTGAAGGGTCTATATTGGACTTCTTCTCCTTTGGGTACATGAAAAAGAAATACCTTGGGAACTAGATATTCCTAAAGTGTTCCGATCTTGGCTTCACTCAGTTGAGAGCTTCTTCAAGGATTATGTTTTTCAAGAATCTAATTGAGAAGGATCTTGTTATGAACATATCTTGGTAATCCATGCATACTTTTGCCCATAGAATCATAGAAATATTGTGATCATGCATTATTGCATTGGTTGCCTCAATGATGATTATATTATTCCTCTTTATCAAATAGTTTGGACTTCTTCTTAGTCAAGTGACTTCCTTTGAAGGATAAACATGTTCCTTTGTTCTTAACCTATCTAGAACAAGAGAAAACAAGAGGTGAAAACAATAATTTCTCCTAAAGGAGATATTAATTACATCTCTAGAATCAAAACAATTTAGGATTGTTGTCATGACTACAAAACCTACTTGTAATGTAGAAACTTTAGAAATATAGGTTAGAGGAATGAAAATTACAAAAATAAAGCATGGAGTATTTACTTCTAGTTTGTTGTTCCTCTGAATGCACAGAATCCAAGATTACATCTTGGAAAAAGTTTGTAGTACTTTCCTTGCAAACACACACATGTTTTGCTAGATGATATAAATTAGATATCATATACAAGTGCATACCTAAGGGTATTGATATGATTTATCTAATGGCACCTGGTTGATCTATTTCCTCTTGACATCTTCATCAAGGAGGTTTATTCATGGTGTCACATTTTATCACCCACAATAATCCTTCTTCTGAAGTATTGTCTTCCATGAACTTGAAGTTTCTTGATCCATCAAGGTTATCTTCCATCATGTTTTTTGTTGATATAATTTTAGATTCTTCTGGAAGCCCTTGTCAGTGGGCTAAGAACCTACTTGACTAGGCTAAGAATTTGAAACTTTAGGTTTTCTTGGAATTATGACTGCCAACAAAAAGCCTTAAGATGGGAGAACGGTGACTTAAGAGGCTCATGATGCATTACAAAACTATGGTACAGAAATTCTGTAAAAATTATGAAACCCTAAAACCACAGGGCCAAATTTGGTCCACAGAATTTCACTTTGGGGTCTCTAGGGTGTGCCTAGGGTCCTCTCCACATGGTGTCCCCAACATTCCAGTGTGGGGCTGGCTTCCATATGGTCGTCTGATTCCTGGCTGTGTCTGTGTGGGTTCCCTCCTGTCCATATTTTCCATGTGCGGCTCCATTCCATGCACTGTGTTCTCACCTCCTTTTCCGTGTCCTGGTCATGTGTGTCGGTGTCTGTGTCCATGGGGCTGGCCTCACTGCTTCCTGTGCTGCTGGGTGGTGTCCTGTGCTGTGGGGTGGGTCCAGCCTTTACATTACAAATAGGGTTCTAGGTCTTGTCCACTCTTGGGATCGGTCCCTGGTTCTATCCATGGGGATGTCCATATCCAATGGATCCTTGGTCTGTCCATATTTATGTGCATCCACTCTTGTAGTCTTCTTTCCACTTCCGTTTCTCCTGTCATCTTCATCTTTGTCTCGTGTGGATTCCTGCTGGGGTCCTGTGTGCTCATCCGGTCCTTCCTTAGGTCCTTTCTGTCCTTTCTCGTGTCTGTCTCCACCTGGGTCTCTCTCTTGTGTGTCTGTGTCATCCATGTCTATGCCTCCTTGTGTCTCTCTGTGTCCTTCCACCTCTCGGTCCTCCACTGTCGTCCACGTTCTCTCTCTCTCACTTGTGTCTCTCTCTCTGTCTTCCGTTCCACTGTCTCCGTTGGCCGTCTCTCTCTCTCTCTCTGTCTGTCTGTCCTTCTCCTCTGCCTCTCTCATCGTCGTCCACTTCCCTCTCTCGTCCATTTCTCTCCTCTGCCTCTCTCTCTCTCTCTCTCCCTCATCTCTCTGCCTGATCTGACCCCTGTCTGTGGTCCTTGTCTCCTCTCATCTCTCATCCTCCTCTCCACTCCCATCTCTCTCACACCTCACCCCAGTCTCCTCTGTCTCTCCATCCCCGTCTCCACCACCCTCTCCTTATTTCTTTCTCTCTTTCCTCCACTCTCCACTGGTATCCTCTCCCTTCCACCCCTTCTCTCTCCTTGTTCCATCCTCTTCTCTCTCTCCCTCTCTCTCTTCCTACCATTCTATTTCTCCCCCTCTTTCCCACTCTCCTCCCCCTCTCTTCCTACCCTCCCCCACTCTCTCTCCACTCTCTCCTTCTATTTATCTATCTATCTCGTCCACCCCCCCCTCCTTCCCCTGCCTTCCTCTCTCCATCTCTTTCTCTCTCTCCCCCTCTCCCTCTCTCTCCTCTTCCATGACTCTCTCCTTCCTCCCCCACCCCTCTGCCTCTCTCTCCACTCTTTTCTTCCTCCTTCCACCCCTCTTCCTCCATGTCCATCCTCCTTTCTCTCTCCCCTCTCCTTGTCCACCTATCTCCCCCTTTCTTTCTCACCCACCCACAAGTATCCTTCTCCCTCACCCCCCTCCCTCCCATTCTCTATGTCTCTCTCCATCTCCACTCTCCATCCTTATCTCCTCTCTCTCTCCACCTCTCACTCTCTGTCTTCCTCTCTCCTCCACTCCTTTCTCTCTCCACCCTCTCCATCCACTCTCTCCACCATCTCCCTATCCACTCTTTGTCTCCTTCTCCTTTCCTCTCCATCCTCCCCTCTTTTCCATGTTCTCTCCCCACTCCATCTCTTGTCCACCTCTGTTTGTCTCTCATTCCTCCTCTTCCTGATTCCTTCCTTTGTCTCCCTCTCCACTCTCCCTGTCCTTCCTCATGCCTCTGTCCATTCTCTTCTCTGTGTGTCCTTGTCTCTGTTCCTCTGGTTGTGTCTGTGCCTCCTTCTCTTTCTGCGTCTTTCCTGTCCTTCCTGTCTCTTGGTCATGTGTTTCCATGTGTGGGTCTCCTTATCTTTTTCCATCCATCTCTCACTCTTTCTCTGTCTCCCTCCTCTGTGTCCTTTCTCCCACAGTCTCCACCTCCATTCCTCTCTCCTCGTCTTCTTTCTCATTGTGTGTCGTTCCTCTTTTCCTTGTGTGTCTCTGTCTGTGTCTCCCTCTGTGTTTCTCTCTTTGTGTCTCTCTCTGTGTGTCTTCTCATGGGTCCGTGTCTCCACCTCTCTGTCTTCCTCTCTCCTCCTTCCTGTCTCTCTGTGGGTCTCTCTTCCTCTGTGATGTGGGATTATGGGTCAGAGGATGATTCCTAAAATCCGTTATATTCTTCTGGTGTGTTGTTCCTCTGTCTCTGGATCAATGTGTTTCATTCCTTCTCCTGTTCCTTGTGTGTGTCTGTGTGTTCTCCGTTTGTGTTGTCCTTTCCTCTGTATTCATCCGTGTCCTTCCTGTGTGTCCTTCCATGGGCTGGTTCTTGATCCATCCTTTGTTCTGTGTTCTTCCTTGTCCGTGGGTCAGTGTTCAGTTCGTGGGTCCATGGCCTGTGTGTCGGTGGCTTTCCTTCAGCTCCATTCTCCGTTCCGTGATTCGTTCCTTTGGGGATCCTGGTGGGGATGGGGTCTCCTTCTGTGTCCTTTGTTCAAGTATTAAGGGTCAGTTCTGGGATCCTCCTGGGGCTGTGCGGCTCTGTCGGTATTTATTTTCGGCTCCTTCATTCCTTCATTCCATTTTGTCCATTTCTGTGTGGATCCATCCATGTTATCCTTCTCCTTCCGGTCTGTGCCAGGATCATTGTGTCCTCAGACCTGGGCTCCGGGGTCTGTGGGATTCCATTGGGGTGCCGGCTGGGTCAGTCCTTCGTGTCTTCCTTTCCTGTGTCCAGTCCATGTGGGTCCGTTCCATTCTGTGTGTCACTCTCTCCTTCAATATATGGGTCCTTCCTTCCATTTGGTCCGTTCCTCCTTTCCATTTCATTCTCCACTGGTGCCGCTTCTGGGATCATGTTCCACATGTGCTTGTCCCACATGCGTGTCCACTCCAATGGGATTCTTCTTTCTCCTTTTGCGTTACCGCGGGGTCATGCAGGTTTCTCATCCAACTCTTCGGCCATCCATCTTCCATCTCCTGCTTCCACCCTTTCCACCATTCCATTTCCCGTCCAACTCTGTCTCTTTCTCCTTCCTGGGGTATTTGCCTTCCAGTCTTTAAGGCCATCCATTTTCCACCCCCCTTCAGGCCTCTCCATTCCTTCTTCCGATCTGTTCCCCACCATCCTCCATCCTCCTCCCCCCCCCCTCTCCATCCACCCCTCCTTTCTCTTTCCCCTCTCTCCATCTACCCCTTCCTCTCTCTCTCCCTCCCTCCCCCTCTTCTCTCTCCTCTCTCCACATCCCCACTCCATATCCCTCTTTCTCTCTCTCCTTCCTCCATCTCCCTCTCCCCCCTTTCCTCTTCCATCTTCCCCTCTCCCCTCTCTCTCCACCTCACTATCTCTCTCCACCCCTCATCTCTCTCCCTCAATCCCCTCGTCTCTATCCCTCTCTCTCTCTCTAGGCCCTCTCTCTCTTTCTCTCTGTCCCCCTTCACATGCCCCCACTCTCTTTCCACTTCTCTCTTTCTCATTGTGTCTCTCTCTCTCTCTCTCTACATATGTCTCACTTTTCTCCAGGCCTTCTCTCTCACCCCCGTCTCTCTCTCTCTCTCTCTCTCTCTCTCTCCTCTCTCTCTCTTTCGTCTCACTTTTCCTTGGTCCCCTCTCCCCTCCACTTCCTCCTTTGCCCCTCTCTCTCTCTCTCTCTCTCTCTTCCACCCTCCCACCTCATTGGAACCAAGACTAAATACAAAGATCACCTGTGGATATGGGAACAGTGTGAGATCTGTTTGTTATGTCAAACCCTTGGGTGAGACGGCTTTTCATACATTGGATCCTATTATGGAGGGATCCTCTCCTGTCCTTGCCTCTTCAAGGGGGCATCCTCCTATTGAATCTACCGCTCCAAATACAATAACATTTACTTCATATCCACGTTACACATTTGCTTGGTGCTTTATATAGTTGCTACCATCACCTAAGGAACATTCTAGAGGATCTTCTAGAGTGGAACCTTCCTAAGGGGGATCCTCTTACATTTATTATATCTAACTACCATGGTGGGCCTTGTTTAATAATATGGTGGACCCTGGTCCTGTACATTGAATGACCTCCACTGTGTCATATGCTTCACAGATTTTACACTACCTCTCTAGCTACCTTACATTTCCATCCCCCTTATGAAGCATTGTCCTCAATGCTTGATGTACAATACAGAGGGGTCCCATGGATGGTGTGGGTAGTAATGTTGAAGAGACTAAAAGGTCCCATGTGAAGGAATCCCACCATCTGAAGTGAGTCCAACCACCATTTGTGTGGCCGGATTCCCATGTCCAAGTTGCTCCTGTGGATTCCTCATTAGAGATTTTTGGGACAATAACCAACTCAAGTGATTGTCAAATCTGCGGCCACTTATCATGTGGATCTAAATAAGAGATCCATCCACATAGTGAGAAATGGTCGTAGCTGAATCTGGAGGGAATAATACCATTGTAGAATATCTGGGTGACGATGGAATGCTTAGCTCTTGATGTGGGACATTGTTTTTCTCTACAGAAGGTGGATTGAGTCATCAAATAAAATATGGAAGTGGTTGTCATCCCAGTAATGAAAACTATCCCTTCTTCAATCATCACAATCGGCCTCAAATTCGTACCAAGCATATATTTCTTTGTTATATTCAGCCTTGAGGCCCTCCATAAATATATCCTGCATGTCATTCAATGAATATTGAATACTATGAAACTATTGAGGCCATGTGTGGGGGAGTGTCTGTGGGCTATGTGAGGTTGTCTATGGGGCTATGTGCAAATGCATCCAATGTGTGTGAAACAATTGGGCTTTGGATGATTCAAAATTTCTTTCAAGGTTTGAGAAAAATCCCATTTGAGCACCCATATGAAATCTTTGGTTACTGCAGCCATCCGCGAACTCAAAATAGACTAAGTTTGGCTTGGCAGTTTCCTTGTTGGGCTCCTGCTTCACTTCCGTTTCCATTGATTTTTGGGGTCCGGTCCTTGTCCGCCTCCATCCTGGCTCCATCCATTATTCCATGGCTGTTGGGTTCGGCTCAATGTCTTGACCTTCCGTTCGTTTCCTGGGCTCAGGGCTCTCTTCCTTTTCCATTTTCCTGCATGTGTCTGGGTGTGTCCTTGGACCTCTTTCTTCTCCGGTGGTCTCGGCCGGTCTCTGTCTGTGTGGATGTCCTGTGTGATTCCATATGTGTCTGCTCTCTGTGTCTCTGTGGGCTGTCTCCTTCTCCTTGGGTCTCTGTTGTCCTTGTCGTCCTCTCTCCGTTTCGTTTCCTTTTCCTGTGTGTCTCCGTCTCGTCTCTGTCCTTGTCGTCTTTGTGTGGTCTCGTCTCTGTCTCTCTCTGTCTGTGTCCACCGTTCTTTCTCTCTCCTTGTCTCCTGTCCACTTGTCTCTCTGTGTCTCCTTCTGTCTCTCTCTCTCACGTGTCTCTCTCTCTCTTTGTGTCTCTCACTGTGTGTTTCTATGTGCACTCCTTGTGCTCTCTCTCCTCTGTCTGTGTGTCTGTCTCCGTTGCCTTCCTTGGTTGCCTCTCTCCTTGGTCCGTCTCTCCTCTCTCTCTCACTCTCTCTCTCTCCCTCTATCCTTCTGCCCTCTCTCTCTCTCTTCCCTTTCTCCCCTTTTTTTTTTTTTTTTTTTTTTTTCTGTTTCTCTCCCTCCCTCTTCGTCTCCTCTCTCTCCCCCACTCCCTCCCTCCCTCCCCTCTCACTCTTTCACCCTCTCCTCCTCTCTCTCTCCACACTCCCTTGTCACCTTTCCCCCTATCTCCCTACCCCCCCCTCTCTCTCCTCCTCCTCCACCTTCTCTCACTTTTGTTTCCCTCTTCCACCCCTTCTCTCTCTTTTATGTTTCCTCTTCCCCCCTCTCTCTCTCCCCACTCTCTGTCCTACGAGCCACTCTCTCATCCCCATCTCTCTCTCTCCATCCCTCTATCTCTCTCTCCCTCTTTCTCTCTAACACACTCTCTCCCCTCTATTTCTCTCTCTATCCCACTCTCCCAAATATAGCACTCTCTCCCTCCTCCCAATCTCCCACTCCTAACACTCTCTCTCCCCCTCTCTCTGTCTCTCTATCCATCACCCTCATTCTCTCTCTCTCCACCATCTCTCCCGCTCCCCACACTCTCTTTCCTCTCTCTTTGTTGCTCCCATTTCTCCCCTACTTTCCCTCAGTCCCTCCTCCCCCCTCCTCTCTCTCTCTTTCTAGTATTTCCCTCTCCCCCAATATTTGTCTCTCCCACAGCTCTCTCTATCTCTCCCCTCTCTCTCTCTCTCTCTCTCTCTGTCTCTCTCTCTCACTCTCTCTCTGCACCCCCTCTCTCTCTCACCACCCTCTCTCTCTCTCTCTAAATGCCCCTCTCTCACCTCCCTCTCCCTCTCCCTCTCTCTCTCCTCTCTCACCCCATATCTCCCACTCTTCCCCCCCCTCTCTCTCTCCCTTCCTCCCCATATCTCCCACTCTTCCCCCCTCTCTCTCTCCCTTCCTCCCACCCTTGTCTCTCCCTCTCTGACGTAGCCACACCCGTATGCACTCCCACTCCCTCAGGATTTTCTTCCACTCATGGACCGAAGAACTCTAATGTTCCTCTAATTCCCTATCGAGAATTTTCCTTACCCACATCAACTCTTCAAAAGATCTCCCTTAATGATCGGGAAATTGGACTTCGGGATTTCGCGAATCCTATGGTCGCGTGTTTTGTGCCTCACGGTTCCCCAAACTTAGACGCGAGTCAACGTTGACTTTCTCCCTTTCTATCAAAGTTCTCCCTATCGGGAAATCGCTACTCGCTACATCAACAAATGGAATTTCTGAACTCCGAACCCCGATGTGTTGATACTCCGATGCACATGTGGGTTGACTATTCAATGGTCCTGTCACCCCGTCGGGACTTTGGAATTCGTGGGATCATGAATCCTAATGTCAATGGATTTGGGACTTTCCTTTTCTCGATCCCCAATACTGTGCCACCTGTCCTCCACCAGCTCCTGCTGTGGCCCACACAACTCTCCCGTCGGGATTTCGCATTTCGCGATTCCAAATGACAAGATTTATCTATTCTCGAAATCCCTGATTCTCTGAACCCCAACTTCCTTGGATATTTTGACACGCGTCCCAAGCAATGGGCGGTTCTGGGTTCATCGGGATATCATGGATCGCGATATCGCAATTCCTGATGCAATCTTTTGGAGCTTCGACTCACGAAACCCCAATGCACGATCTCACGTGTAAATCTAACGGTCCCTGTGGTTCTGATCAATAGCTCCACCCCTCATGAGCTTTGAACCCCTGGACGTTCTTTCCGTAACCTCCTTACACCTTTATGAGATCTAACGACTCATGGTGATTCACAAAATCTCCTCAGAAATTTTGTATGTCCGTTCTCCTTTTCATAAATCCACAGAATGACTAAATGTCTCCCCACGAGACTTGTTCGCCTACTCGCCAACCTGTGACGCCCTTGCAACTTCAAGTCGCACTTGTCTACATTGTTCTTGAACAACTCAGAGGCCTATCCTTCCTGAGCTTTCTATAGTTACTCAATCTCTTAGAAAGAGAGAACTCTTGCATGCACTCCTTGCGGCAAACCTTCAATGACGTCTGAGTGTTGAAGTCTCTTGACTCTGCACACTCCTACAGCAGCAGTCTTTCAATTCCCTACTCAGGTTCACAACCATGAGACTTCCTCTTATCCTGTGCCCTCCTTGCATGGCTCCTATGCCAACTGCACCCTCGGGATGAATGAGAACAAAAGTTATCTCTATCTGAACCCTCTGCCAATGCACTCCTTGCAGACAATTCAACTGCACTCCTTGCAGGAATCCTCTGGCTCAATTAGAGAAACAATTGAAACTCATTCCATCTCCCTCTCAGACTTCAATTCAACCATGAAATCACATACACAGCATATAAAAGAAAATGTATGACAGGAAGCAAACATTCATGAGAAAATCAACATCAAACACAGAGAGAATAACACAAACCATGAATTTGAATCATAACTCTTCTGTTAATTCAAATGTCTGTACATGGGTATTCTTACACAACTCTCTATTTTTTTTCCTCTTCTTCCTGGATTGATAATATTACAATGATACAATGAGGGTGTCTATATCTATTTTCCCTCTCCCTTCTGAAACTGTCTAATCTATGAATTAAAATCCTATCTACCAACATTAACTATCTTAAATGTCGTCTATCTACCAAAGGACGAGAGCTATCCGCTCAAGGTCCATTTAATATACAAAGGCACCTCTTCTTAAATGACTCATTTAAGATTTGTGCAATAGTCCCAAAGCATTTTAAAAATTTGTGTTGCTTGTCTAGCTGTCCTTCGCTTCCGCACTAGGTCGCTTGATGAGTCGGTGATGCTCCTGCATCATACTCCTTGGCTTGGAAACTTTCATGGGCTCCTGTCCATGAGCTCCTACACAGTCTATCCATGCTTTTGTATCTCTGCTTCAGTCTCCCAGATGGCATCTTCCACTGGATGATTTTTCCACTTGACCAGATACTCGAAGTATTACTTTCTCCTGGTCTTCCTACTCACTCTCTTGTCCAGTATGCACTCCATCTGCGGCTTTTTTGCAACTGGCAATTGTTTCGTCCATTGGATCACTGGCTACTCGTCTCCAGTCTCTGCTTCTCCAGCCCTGTATGGGTATAAATCTGTGACATTGAATATCGGAGATATTCCGATCCCATCGGGTAACTCAATCTCATAAGCATTTTCCCCAAATTTTCTCAAGACCTTAGATGGCCGGATTTTCTTCATCTTTATCTTATTGCATGTTCCCTTTGGGAACCTTTCTTTTCTCAAATGTGCCAGAACTAGATCACCAACTTCAAACCGAAGTTGTCTCTGATGTTGATCTTCTCTGCGCTTATACTCCTGGTTTGATTTTAGCAGTCGCTCCTTCACCTGACTGTGAAGTTCCTTCATCGCTTCAGCGAATTCTTCTGCAGTAGCACTGCTAGTCATAGTATGTTTTGAATCCCTTAATTCAGAAACCTCTCTCGACTGCATTCCATATAAAATCTGAAATGGACTTCTGCCTGTGCTCCGATTTACTGAGTCATTGTATGCAAACTCTGCCTGTGGCAATATACTATCCCACTGGCTGTGATGCTCTGTCACCAAGCTTCTCAGCAAGTCTCCTAGACTTCTATTGACCACTTCTGTCTATCCATCCGTCTAAGGATGATAAGCAGAACTAAACATCAAATTAGTTCCTAGCTTCTTCCATAATGTTCTCCAGAGATGTCCTATGAATTTAGTGTCTCTGTCCAAAACTATGCTTTTCAGCAATCCATGAAGTCGAACGACCTCCTTGAAGAACATATTTGCGATGTGAGTCGCATCACTGGTCTTCTGGCATGGGATGAAGTGTGCCATCTTGGAAAACCTATCCACTACTACAAATATTGAATCAACTCCTCTTTGCGTCTTTGGAAATCCCAATACAAAATCCATGCTCATCGCCTCCCATGGCCTCTCTGGTATGGGAAATGGCTGATAAAATCCTGCATTCTGCTTTCTCCCCTTTGAATGCTGGCAAACTCTACATCTGTCTAAAAACCGCTTGACTTCTGACCGCATCCCTGGCCAAAAGTATGACTCTCTCAACTTCGTGAACGTCTTATCGTGACTGAAATGTCCTGCTAATCCACCACTGTGCTTCTCCTTCAACAGATTCTCCCTCATGGAGAAATTGGGAATACAAAACTGATTGCCCTTAAAAAAAAATCCTTCTTGGATCACGTACTCTATCCACTGGCTTCTATCCTCAAGAAATGGATTCTCAGCTGCCTCGTACGCCTCCTTAAAATCTGGATCATCCCTGTACATGTCCCTCAGATTCTCAAAGCCTAAGGTCCTGACTTTGAACTCCTGCATCAACAAACATTTTCTGCTCAAAGCATCAACCACTTTGTTAGCAGTACCTGAAATGTGTTTAATCACAAATGTGAAATTCTGCATATACTCTACCCATTTTACATGTCTCTGATTCAACTTCTCCTGTTGAGTCACAAACTGTAATGCATGGTTATCACTATATAAAACAAATTCTTTCGGGATCAAGTAATGCCTCCACTTCTTTAGTGCTTGTATGATAGCATAAAACTCCTTATCATACGTGGAATATTTCAATTTTGCCTCATTCAGCTTCTCACTGAAATATGCAATTGGTCTGTCCTCCTGACTCAAGACCGCTCCTATGGAAAACCCGCTTGCATCACATTTCACCTGAAATATCTTCTGGAAATCCGACAACACCAATACCAGTTGTTTCGTGATCTTCCGCTTCAACAGATTGAAGTTATTCTCAGCCTCTGTTGTCCAGTGAAAAGACTTATGCCTCTTCTTCACTGTATCCATCATCGCTACGCTAATTCCACTGAAATTACTGATGAATTTTCGGTAGAAACTAGACAAACCATGAAAACTTCTCACCTCAAATACATTCCTCGGTGATGGCCAATTCTTGATCACTTCTACCTTATCTGGATCCATCCTTAATTCATTTGCGGATATAACAAAACCCAGATAAATGAGTTATGTCTTCATAAATGAGGACTTTTTCATATTTATCAACAACTTCTCCTACTGTAGATTCTCAATCACAATGTCCAAATGCTTCAGATGCTCAGCCTTTGTCTTGCTGAAAATCAATATGTCATCCAGATATACTATGAAAATTTTTCCGATGAAATCCTTCAGGACTTCATTCATTAACCTCATAAAGGTACTTGGTGCATTCGTCAAACCAAACGGCATGACAAGCCATTCATACAAACCTTCGTTTGTCTTGAATGTTGTTTTCCATTCATCACCTTCCCTCATGCGAATCTGGTGATATCTTCTTTTCAAATCATTCTTTGAAAAAAAAATTGCTCCACTTAAGCAATCCATTAGATCATCCATTCTTGGCAATGGGAATCTATACCTGATAGTTATCTTATTAATGTCTCTTGAATCAGTTCACATCCTCCAGCATCCGTCTTTCTTTGGACTGAGTACCGTTGGAAAAACACACAGACTCAAGCTTTCCCTGACCAAACCTTTGTCCAACAACTCCTGGACCTGTCTTTTAACCTCTTCATTTTCTTGCGGTGTCAATCTCTACGCAGCTTTGTTTGGAAAAATAGCTCCTGGTATGAGGTCTATACGATGACTTAGACTCCTCATCGGTGGCAATGAACGAGGTAATCCATCCACCACAGTGTCAACAAACTCTTCCAACAGTTCCTGAACATCATCTAGCAAATCATCCACTCTTGTGCTAGTCAGAACAATTCTTGGTTTTCTGACCACAAATAATTGTGGATCTTCTTTCTTCTTCACCTCCGTAAGAAGTTCTTTCCCACTCATGAGAAGTACCGTGTTGTTTACTTCCGGCTTCACCTCATTATCCTTTATCGGAAGCAACATGTGTGTGTCCTCCCATTCTTCTCTAAAGTATATGTGTTCATTCTCCTATCATGAACCACATTTATATCATATTTCCATGGTCTACCCAGCAATAGATGACAAACATCCATAGGAATGACGTCACATAAGATCTTATCATTACATCCTCCTATCTTGAATTCAACCAATCATTGTTTAGTAACATTTACCTAGTGTCCCTTCTGTAGCCATGAAACCTTGTATGGACTCGGGTGATCAGTTGTCTCCAGCTCCAAGTTTTCCACCATCTCGGTCGAAACGAGATTATCCATGCTACCGCTGTCCACGATAACCTTGCATACCCTGTCCTTGGTCTTGCAAGATGTTTTCAAAAGTCTGGTCCTTTGGAATGAACTTTCCACCTCTCTCTCAGGTGTCAAAAGGACTTTTCACATCATCAATGACCTTCCACCTTCTGCATCTTCTGCTTCAACATCCCGCCTCTATGATTCGGTGATGTGAGCTTCTCCAATGTCCTTCTTTTTCTCTGGACACTCGAATGACTTGTGCCCATTTTTCCCACATGTGAAGCATGTGATTACTCCACCTCTTCCTCTTCCTCTACCTTTGGTACGAGGAAAAGTGTTGTTGTCAGCATAATCTCCTCTCTGTTCATTATGCTTCCCTCGTTGTTCAACATATGGCCCTCTCTGTGAGGTTCCACCTCTCTCAACTTTACCCTGAGGCTTCTTCCACTCCTCCTTGGGCTTCTGGTATTTATCTTGGGCAACTGCCTTGCCTCTGGGCTAGCTTCTGCCTCAACCTATTTGACCTTACCTACGGCTCAGCTTTTCCTCAGCTTTCAAAGCCATCTGATAGGCGTCCTCCATGGTCTGAATGGTCGCCATACTCAATTCATCTTGAATGTCCTATCTCATACCATTCAGATATCTAGCAACCTTCTCATCATCGCTCTCCCGATGACATACCCTAATGTTCAGTCGATAGAATTCCTCCTTATATTATTTAACTGTCATCAGCTTCTGTCTTAGGTTCTGCATCCTCATGAACAGAGTAATTTGATAGTCTCTCGGGATGAACTTTTCCTTCATCTTTGCAATCATTCGATCCCAAATCTTGATCCTATGCTTGCCTTTGCAGCGTCTATCTGCTTGTAGCTCATCCCACCATAATGCTGCATGTCCTTTCAAGCATGTGACAACATGTGTGACCTTCTTATCCTCTTCAATATCCTCATAATCGAAGTAGGTTTCAAGAGCTCTAATCCAATCCAGAAGCTCTTCTGCATCCAGATTTCCCTCATAGACTGGAATATCCATTCTCGGCTTTGCACCCATCCTGGCAATAGCTTTGATTAGTTTTTCATTTGTTGTGTCTTCAACTACAACTTTCTCTTCGCATTCAGCCTCTATTTCACTATCAGAATCACTCAGATCCCCTGCACTAGTTGTGCATCTTTGCGCTGTCTCCATGTCCTCAAGTCTTGCTCGGAGATCATGCATCTATCTCTCCATTTCTGGATTAGTTACCTGCATGCCTCTTCTTCGCACCTCCCTATCCTCTGGATCAGGTGACTGCCTTTCTCTCCTGGGCAGCATGGTGAATTTTCCTCTTCTCTACTACAGAAAGAAAAGAGTCTATTCCTCTGCTTTGATACCAAACCTGACGCAGCCACACCCACAGGCACGCCCACTTCCTCAGGATCTTCTTCCACTCATGGCCCAAAGAACTCTAATGTTCCTCTAATTCCCTATCAGGAATTTTCCTTACCCACAACAACTCTTCAAAAGATATCCCTTAATGATCGGGAAATCGGACTTCGCGATTTCGCGAATCCTATGGTCGCGTGTTTTGTGCCTCACGATTCCCCAAAATCTGACACGAGTCAATGTTGACTTTCTCCCTTTCTATCAGAGTTCTCCCTATCGGGAAATCGCTACTCGCTACATCAACAAATGGAATTTCTGAACTTCGAACCCCAATGTGTCGATACTCCGATGCACGTGTGGGTTGACTATTCAATGGTCCCGTCACCTCGTCGGGACTTCAGAATTCGCAGAATCGTGAATCCTAATGTCAATGGATTCGGGACTTTCCTTTTCACGATCCCCGATACTGTGCCACCTATCCTCCACCAGCTCCTGCTGTGGCCCAAACAACTCTCCTGTCGGGATTTCGCATTTCGCAATTCCAAACGGCAAGATTTCTCTATTCTCGAAATCCTCGATTCTCCGAACCCCGACTTCCTTGGATCTCCTGACACACGTCCCAAGCAATGGATGGTTCTAGGTTTGTTGGGATATCGCGGATCACAATATCGCAATTCCTGATGCAATATTTTGGAGCTTCGACTCATGAAACCCCGATGCACGATCTCACGTGTAAATCCGACGGTCCCTGTGGTTCTGATCAACGGCTCTACCCCTCCTGAGCTTCGAACCTCTAGACATTCTCGCCATAACCTACTTGCACCTCCATGAGATCTAATGACATATGGTGATTCACAAAATCTCCTCAAAAATTTCGTCCATCCATTCTCCTTTTCATAAATCCACGGAATGACTAAATGTCTCCCCACAAGAATTGTTCGCCTACTCGCCAACCTGTGACACCCTTGCAACTTCAAGTCGCACTCATCTACGCTGTTCTTCAGCAACTCAGAAGCCTATCCTTCCTAATCTTTCTGTAGTTACTCAACCTCTTAGAAAGAGAGAACTCTTGCACGCACTCCTTGCGGCAAACCTTCAACGACGTCTAAGTGTTGAAGTCTCTTGACTCTGCACACTCCTGCAGCAGTAGTCTTTCAGTTCCCTACTCAAGTTTGCAACCCTGAGACTTCCTCTTGGCCTGCGCCCTCCTTGCACGGCTCCTGTGCCAACTACACCCTCGGGATGAATGAGAACAAAATTTATCTCTATCTGAACCCTCTATCAACGCACTCCTTGTGGACAATTCAACTGCACTCCTTGCAGGAATCCTCTGGCTCAATTAGAGAAACAATTGAAACTCATTCCATCTCCCTCTTAGACTTCAATTTAACCATGAAATCACATACACAACATATAAAAGCAAATGTATGACAGGAAGCAAACATTCATGAGCAAATCAACATCAAACACACAGAGAATAACACAAATCATGAATTTGAATCAGAGCTCTTCTATTAATTCAAATGTCTGTACATGGGTGTTCTTACACAGCTCTCTATTTTTTTTTGCTCTTCTTCCTGGATTGATAATATTACAATGATACAATGAGGGTGTCTATATCCATTTTCCCTCTCCCTTCTGAAACTGTCTAATCTATGAATTAAAATCCTATCTACCAGCATTAACTATCTTAAATGTTGTCTATCTACCAAAGGACGAGAGATATCCACTCATGGTCCATTTAATATACAAAGGAGCCTCTTCTTAAATGACTCATTTAAAATTTGTGCAATAGTCCCAAAGAATTTTCAAAATTTGTGTTGCTTGTCCAACTGTCCTCCGCTTTCGAGATGGCTCGCTTGATGAGTTGGTGATGCTCCTGCATCACTCTCTCTCACCACCGTCTCTCTCTTCCATTCCCCCTCTCTCTCTCTTCCATCCCCCCCTCTCTCTCTTACCCCTGTCTTTCACTCTACCCC
>SNQJ01S0027153.1:77731-106766 GCA_010110895.2 Picea sitchensis
GATGAAGGATACTTAGATTCACCTCCTTCTACACTGAAGTGCATACAATATTCTCATCCGCATCTAAGTTTCTCTCTACATGGTTTCCTTAATCCTTGTCTAGCAAGTTCTTCTTCATGGCATCCTTCTTACAATTCTTTGGATTCATCCCTAGATGTAGATTTCAATAGTTATCCTTGGTGTGACCATCAATATTTCAATGGTTGCAATGGTTGTTTGGATCCTTGCACCGATGTGTAGTGGTTGTCATCTTCTTGTAATTAAATCATTTCCACTTCTTCTTCCCCTCCCTACACTACTACATATGGTGTTGAATTTAGACGGGGTTTTCCGACATTACAACAAAATCCACCTTACCATCAGACATTACTCGTTAATTCTCAAAATTTTGTTATATTTTTTTCTTGGTGCCCCAAAGTTCGTCAGAATTATGACTTTGCTAGTTATTTGTTGGAATTTTGACTATGTTTTGATGGTTTTCAAGACCATTGATTCTGCAACACTGACATCACCAACGTGACCCACCATCATCCCATGTCCTATCACTATGGCACCTACATGGAATTTCCATGTGAGAAAAAATTTCATATCATTGGTGTGTTTGGCATCTAATTGGGCCTTAATTATGCCATCTATGGGGATAAAAAAAATTGTCGTGGGATTATTATGCCTACATTGTCTTGATCAAGAAATCAATTATGTGAGTTAGGGGGGAGGAAATTTCTAGTGCGGTCTTATTATACGTGTTGTGTCTCGAGACATCAATTAAGCATGAATGGACAAGAGATATGATTGAAAAGTACAAGGATTAATGGATGAACATAGTGCATATTATAAGTTTTAATGATGTGGGAATGATAGAAAGTACCTGACCCAAATCAACTATGTTGCCACATAGGCTATACGCAAATTTCAAGTCAGATGTTAGTTAATGTAACGAATGAAGTCATATGATAGCTAGTCCTGACCGGTACTGCTATGTCCGAGAGTTACCCCTTTGTATAATGAAGGGGAACTAGTCCATGGAATTATATGTATCCCATTGAGTGGTTAAGTCTGTATAACTTGAGTGCCCGAGGGGTTTTTTAGGACGTTGAATCCATTTATGCATTCATAAATGCAAGTTAAACGACATGCAATTCTAAATTTTCCCAGATTTAGATCATCGGATTCAGGTGAAAAATGTCAATTAAACATAGAACATTTAGACTATGCCACCAATGGGGAAACTTGGGAAGGATATAGGTGGCCAGATTAGAGATCACAGTACAACACTCATTTGCAGATGGTGCAACTGATCAAGAACAAGAACACCACATCAATGCAGACTGTCTAGGAGGCCCCAATATAGAGAAAGGGGGAGTCTTCAGAAGTAGTGGGAGGACCAAAGAAGATGAAGCACATCTTGAGGGGAGGAATCGATGCTGACAACACTTTCAAGGGAATGCTACAGTACAAGGAGAAAAGACACAAAGTAGTTCGTCGAAAGGAATATGTCTAGATTGGTCGAGCCAAATGGGTGTTGAAGGTGTTTGACCTAGGTATAGGATACCGCGGCAGATGATTAGAAACAAGACCATAACTAATGGTAAACATATGTATGGTTTGTATCAAACATTTTTATCCCCACCATAATCCTCTGCCTCAATATTTTCCCCAATAAATCTTGTGTTGTCTTCTCGCCTAGTGGTGCACCCTCCATACCCATATCACATTTTTGTATCTTCCATTAGACCCTTCAATGCACTACAAATTTTGAAACCCATTTGCATTGTAAGTTGCTTCAGTAACACCCCACAATGTGAAAATGGTGACTGGATAAAACATCGCTTTGAGTATCGATTTCATTGGACAACTGGCTACAATAAGGAGAAGTGTGCCTCAATTACTAAGAATTGCCTCCAAGCTATAACAACTAGCTTGAGGACCAGTGAATACATGTAAAGTTAGTTATGATCCACTTATGTAATTTGTTATCACTCTGCAAATTTATTCGGCTGATAAAAAAAATGACAGAGGTAACCTACAAACCAACTTTAGAGATGGGTATTAGCCTGCTCAGCTCAGAGAGGGCTCTCTCCTGTCACTTGGTATTCAACAGATGATTTTTCTTTAACAATCAATTGCTAGGATTTTTTGTTTTGAAGGGTTTTTATAATTTTGTTGGAAAGGAAGAGGAGGGACACTTAGGGCTATGGAGTCAAACTTCTGAAACGAATGGAAGCACTGATTAGTTGGTAGAACTCTCCAAAGGATAATGCTAAATGAGGCAATACATCTAAGTTATAAATTGTAAATTTGTAGAGTGTAAGAAGAAAGGAAAAGCATATAACTGTATCAGAGAGTTAAATAAATGAATTATGACATTAGTTAGGAAGAACTTAACACAGTTTAAGTTGCTTAAGCCAAGAGCATCACAAGATGAATTATGTGCCTTTAACTTTCCAATTTAAACAAAAGACAATGTAAATGAAATCAGAAATATAGGAAATACATAAAAAGAGAGGAGACAAAATTTGGATCACCACCATTAGAATCTTTTCATGAAAACTTCAAGACTTATGCATGTGTATTCTATTCAGCTTCAGAAAATTGCATTCAAGTTCTGAATAGCTAAAATCGTGCCCTTGCACTTCTGCCAACAACTAATACATTTGGAACTACTAATATTTATACAAGTTGAGTTCCTTCAATTTGTAACCGATTACAATGATAAAAATGAAACATTTTAGTTTCTGAAATTGATTGCAATAATTACAAGGGACAATTTCATTTTTGAAACTGATTACAATGATTAGCAAGAAAACATTTCATGATATGAATTTTTGCTCCTATGGCGTTTCAGTTTCTTTCTTCACCACCTTTCCTGTTCTGGTCTTCCACGTGATCTTCCATCTTCAGTGACATCTGGACATTATCTACTGGACCCTGGAAAACTGCACCTTGTCTTACAGAGCCATACTATCTCTTTCCATTTCAAGTCAGAAGGAATATGACATGACTGGTATTCCAAGTTTGACTATTTTGAACTGATTCAGAATCTCAAAGTCTATAATCAGATGCTCAACTAGTGTATCTCCTTTCATATTTTCCTTTAGGGTTTCGAACTTGGAATGATCCATTCTGCACTGAGTAAGTGAGGATTGTATTCTTCTTGATCATATAATTCTCCTTTGCCATCTCAAAATAGTGGAAGGCCTTTGATAAACAATTCTTCAAACAAATCCTTGAACTCTTGCACACTTTGATCCATCTGTTTTTCCTTGGTTTGGATTGATTTCAATAGATTGTGTTTAGCAATAACCCTCTTGGCCCAAATAATCAATGTAGTTTTGTCTTTAATTCCAATAGTCTGAAGGTCTATAGTAGGAATAGAGTTGAGTACATTTATGGCGTTTGGGCCCATTATTATGGCTTCTTTACTAAAGTTTCATTTACAACAGTGAACCTACTTCTCACTGTGATGGCTATGTTGTATTTATCATTGATGAAATTCAAATACACTATGAACTTGGAAGCTTCATCAGCTATAGAGTCCCAAATGATATGCTTGGCCCCTTGCAACATGCCTTTGCCTCTTAATCTCAACTTCAATTTATCTATCCTTTCCTGCAAGACTTCATTCTCCTTTTGAAATTGATCCATTCTTTCATCCTTTGCTTTCATTTCCCGCTTCAATTTCTCTATTCTCCCTTTTATCCCTTTGATTTATCCGTCTTTCAAGATAACTTGTGACATAGCCTGGACAAGTCCTTTAGTGTTTGGCCCAGCTTCTGCAGCAGGAGGTACAACTACAACCCTGTTTATCAATTATGTCTGTTGTTGTGATCACTTCACCTTTTGTTGTTCTAGTTTCAATACCCTAGCCTTGTATTTCAATGCCTCTTGACAAAGTGTTTCATTTTTCTGTTATAGAGAAACCAATTCTACTGTTTGTGGATGCTATGTAGAAGAGATTTTCAATTTCTTCTTCAAACTTTGAATTAATTTATCTTTATCATCCAATGAGGATTTCACCCCTTTGGTCCCTTCAGATTCCATCATCTTGACCTGATTCTTCCAAGCTCTGCTAGATGCTTTTTCTTGCCTCAGATGTCCTTCCAATTTCATTGCATAAGATGACAGCTTTGAATTCTTCAAGATTAAACTTAGGTAATCATAATACAACATATCACTGGTATTTTTATGGAATTTAACCTTGTCTAGAACATTGATGTTGTCATAGCTTATCTTTATCTCAGATACTTTGTCTTCATATGCAACTGCAATGTTAAAGGTCCTCTTTTTGTGCTGAGAATTTTTTTCCGCTTCGGGGACTAAATCCCTCATCTCACCGAGAACTATGTTTCCCTTTTCATCATAATGTTTTTCCAAATATTATGTAGATTGATAAGTTTCCCTATATGTCTTATCAAAGATGTTTTTCTTCCTGCTAAAGGTTCTTGAGCTTCCTTCATTTTGGAGTTTTCTTTCCTTTTCAACCTCTACAGTTCTAGTGCCACTTTCCACCATATCTAGATTTACTTGTTCTCTAGGCTCTTCCTCCTCTAAATTCACTATTTGTGGAGACTATGAAATATTCATATTCTTAGGAGCAGTATGTGCATCACTGGTGCCCATGGCCTCTGAACTTCTTCTCTCGCTATGAACACTCGTCTAACAAATTTTGACTATTAGTTTCTGAGGAGCTTGTTGTTTTTTACTTTGCTGCAAGGTTTCCTCCACTTGTTGTGTTTGACTTTTTTGTAGGTTTGCCTCCACTTGCTGTGTTTGATTTGGTTGAAATATTGCTTCCATATCAACACAGAATTCTAGGTTTTCTAGCTTATCAAAACCCTCAAATTGTTCATGCTCATATGGGGCCTATTTGTTTATTAATATTCGCTTGGAAATTATTTGGTGTGGATCATATCCTCTTCCCTGTAGCCGTGCAAAACCAAAATCTTTGATCTTTTCTTGAATCTGAGATAAGCACGATCTATTTTTGATAATGAAAGGGCCAATGATAAAAGGGAACTTGAGGTTGGAGTCTCTGCGCAACTTTAGGAAATGCTCTATGTCAGATATAATTCTTTGACTCGTGAATTCAAGGGAAAAGATTATGTGGGTCAGAAAAATAGGCAATAGGGGGATTCATGGCAACCATAAACCCATATTATTTTTGAGTTCATGAATAGTACCCAATCCCCCACTATGTTCTCTAGATTTGGCTATAGATAGCTCATCATGTCATAAAAAACTCTATCTAGGTTGGTGTTGAAAATCAAAATGTAAACTTTGGACATGACTTTGTTTATAAATATAAGCAATGTAATCCTTTTACATTCAGTTGATACAAATGTTGCTTTAGGAAATTCTCTCTTATTGGTTTCCAAGAAAATCTTTAGCAGATAGGTGTAGTATCTGAAATGCCCTAGAGAGAGAAAATTCAGTAGTTGTTTATGGATATTATCAACTATGAATTGATCAAAACTGATGCATACTGACAAACCAGACTCTGACTTAAAAAGGGTCAAAAGGAAACCAAGCATGACTTTGACCACATGTTTATCATTTTCTAGACTTAAAACTTGACTTAAAATGGAACAAACCCATTGGACTTCAATAACGATTATACTCACATTCATTGGCAAAGACAAACTCTCTGAGAAATGTTATGGTTTGAGAATTGTCTATAAAAACAGATCTCAGACTTCTGATGAACATTCTCAGTATACCCTAATTATATTTTCTTCATTGAAAGGTTCAATGTTGCGGAGAAAGACTTTGTTATACTGAGGGAATCTCAAATTGACAGAATCTCTACCCTACACATGACCTTGGATCCTTGTTTATTCACGAAGACTCTTTCTTCATGTGAATATTGCTTAGTGCACCAACCTATCAATTCAGGAAAAGGGAAAGCAATTTCGACATCATAAGGGACTATGGTGGTCTAGACTTCTTCAAGGAATGGTATAAACCTTCCTACTTTATCAAATAGGTTGCTTCTGGACACAGAGATGGATGAAATGGTGATTTTGGTATCAAAAACGTCTGAATATCGATCAATTAGGGATTCTTAATTTGCCACAAGATCTTTTTCTGTTAGTGAATTTGTAATAGGATCCATGGTTGCGATGAAAAATACCTAGAAAAGAGAGTAAATGGCGTGCAATTGGCGTATTGTTGAACTACATTTGAACGAGGGTGGTCACGCTAAGTTTCAAATGGTCGATTGTTCAAAATAATAATAAACTAAATAACAAATGCCCTTTTATACTTTTCCAAATTTTTGGGGCATGAGGAAGTGGTTTGGGGCAACCTATTTTTCTCCCTGAAATGAAGATGGTGGCATGACGTATCCCCGAACAAAAACCAAAGTTTTAATTTCAGCCTGCTTTCCAAAATTAACCTTCGCGTAGTTTCTCCCCCTGAAATCATCCTCGATCGTTGATCTTGAGAGTTCACGATCCGAGACGTATCGGGCCCCATCAACTTAGTGATCATGTTGGATTTAGCCTCTTCCTGCTAGATATATCCCCTTCCCTGGTTTATGAGGCTTCCAAACCAATTTAGCATCTTGCTAGATCCTGAAATCTTGATTTCACATAAGAAAATTAATAGTCACTAACATGGGCTCCAACTGGGGATGCTATCCTCCCAGCAAGGTAGAAAAGAACAATAGACCAAGTTCCCTCCCATTGGGTTATATTTCACTCATGCAACTAAATCAATAAACATATTATTCACAAAATATCGTTCACATAACTCAAATTATACTCAGCATAACTTAGGGCCTTCGCTTCGACTTCAATTTCTGTTTATTTGATTTCAATTGCTTCAAATGAAAAACAAAAATGGTTATATACAATGAAATGGAAATGGTGAAAATTCCTTTAAATGAGATAATGCTTGAGAAACTTTCCATTTACAGGTCCTCCACCAAYGAGATCTCCATTATGTTCTTGTAGTAGATAGGCATTATTTCCATGGTATGCCACAATTTTGAAATGTCCCAGCCACAGATGGTCAAATTTCTCATGCTATCCTCAGTGTTCATTCCTAGCRTCCCATTTCAACACCAAATCCCCCACTTTGAAATTATCTTCCTTAGTATGCCTGTCAAAAGCCTTTTTAATCCTGTCTTGTTGTAGTTGAGAGTTGTTGAAGGCTTTCTCTCTTGTTTGATGGACATTGATTAGTTCATTTTTCCTCCTTTGAGGGGAATCTAGTTCAACATCTTTCTCTTGTAACAATCTCATCATTAGCAATCCTAATGAAGTAGGAAACACTGCCTCTGTGACATACACAATCTGGAAGGGTGAAGTGGCAATATACCTTTTAGTAGTGATCCTGTCAACCCATAGTGCATGGATAAGCTTCTTGTGCCAAGCTTTTTTGTTATATTGCAACAGTTTTTTGATAATTCTGGCCAAACCCTTATTGGATGAATCAAGCAACCTATTACCTTGAGGGTAATACGTTTTGGAATGTTCAAGAGTTATATTGTAATCACTACAATTTTTTTCCATTTTTTTGGACTTAAATGTTGTTTCATTGTCTATAATGATTTTGATTAGACAACCAAATCTAGACAAAATAATTTTTTTCCAAAAAATGAATGATAACAATATATGTGGCTTGCCTTGTGGGAACTACTTCAATCCACTTGGTGAAATAATCTGTGGCTATCAATATCCACTTGTGTTGAGCTAAGGACCATGGATGAATTTTTCCTATGAAATCAAGGCCCCATTGTTTAAAAGGTGCTTCAATAGAGATAGGATTCAAGGGAAAAGGATAGATTTTTCTCTTCCCATCAAAAATTTGGCATTCATGACAGCTTGAAACTTCTTTGTAAACATCAGAAAAAATTCTAGGCCAATAGAAGCTAGCCCTTAGTGTCTTGTGTAGATTAGTTTCTCGATAATGGTTCCCTCCACAATCACCTTTATTAAACTCTTGAATGGATTTTTCTACTTCTCCCTCCAGCAAACAACTCAACAAGATTCATCTTGGATCCTTCCAATACTAAGATTGATTTAGAATACAAAACTTTGTTGCCTTTAGCTTCAAAACCATGGTCGTGGTTTTGCTCAATTCAGGAGAAGCCTACAAATTTATCAACACATAAATAATGTCAGCATACCATGGGGAGTCAAGGAATTTTTGGGACACTCGAGGGACCTTTTCTTCTTCTGAATCTACTGACAAATCAACAATGAAATTAATTCCCAAGAGCTCAGAATTTATCTGTTCCATCAGATTTGTAATTCCCTTCCCCTTGATCAACTTTGTAGGTTTGATCTCGAGGTCATACTCCAGCAACACATCTATCCACTTACCCCTTTTTCCCTTAGGATCATATGGAGTTAAATTTTCCTTCACAGAACTACTGGGCAGATAAGCAATGGTATGAGAATGCAAGATATAAACTCTAAAATCCTTTAGGGCCTTGACCAGTGCATATGCCCACTTTTCCATGATATAATAATTTAATAGGGAATCCCTCAATGTCCTACTATAGTATTCTATAGGTCTCTCAAAATTTTGTTCATATTTTTGTAATAAAACACCAACAATGGTGTTCTCTGAGGAAAAAGAAAACAATATAAAGTCTTTTTGAAAATTTGGACTGGCCAACACTAGGGCCTTGGTCAATGCCAATTTAATATATTCAAAGGATTTTCTAGATTCATAAGTCCACTTTATCTCACTTCCTTTTCTGAGCATGTTAGTGATATGCTTTATGATTTCAACCAGGTTAGGGATGAATCTTCTCAGAAAAATTACTTTCCGCAGGAAATATTGCACTTATTTCTTGCTTATGGGTGTGCCAATTTTAAGGATTCCCTCAAATCTGCTAGGATATATATTTATTCCCTCTGTTATAAACCTAAATTTCTCTACATATGCATATCTAGATTTTTTCCTTCTTGAATTTTTTACCAAGCCATCACTGGGTTGCTCTTCTAAAAAACCGATTTTTTGAAGATGTACGCACCCTACACCATAATTGCCTACGTACATACGCTTGTTGCACCACTACATCCTGCGTACATGCACATGATGCACCACTACAACCCATGTTGTTATTGGACTAATCGGTAGGTGTGAACACTAACAGATCTCCCTAGATCCACCTGGATCTAGAACAAAATAGGACAGGACATGACTCTTTCCCTAAGTTTTGACCATTGAATTAGCTAGTAGGAAGGAACAAGTAACATACCTTAGTATCTCTTCCTAGGGTCTCTGTTGCTCCCGCTTTTCTCTAGTGCTCTTGTGATGTCAAGACCAAGAGAAAACAAACCAACCAAAGTGAAGATAGCAAAATATATTCAACTGTCAACTTATGTGTATGATCAAGGAATTACACAATAAAGTGAGAATAGTTTTATGGGAAAGGGACATGCCACTGTATCATATTAATTGAAAGTAGAAGATTACAACCTGATCACCTTGATGTCACAAKCTTCCTTTCGATGGCTCTTGGCTCCAACACACACACTTGCTCGATCCTTGCATGAAGAAGATCAAATCCTCTTGATAGATTTGCTAGAGTCTGCAAGCTCCTGTTCAAGCTAAGTCCTTCACACAAATATTTCACCAATTCTCCAATGAATCTTGCTTAACCTTTTCCATGAGAATTCCATCAATATATAAGAGAGAATGAGATGGTTACTTAGATAAGAATGATCCCACAATATCAAGGAATCCAGTACAAGGATAACCATTCGAATTCCAACCCATTCTTCTAGAAGATTCCCTTCTAAAACCATCGAGAATTCATCTTTTTCCAAGCTTTAAAGAAGGTCCGCACCCTAGCTATGTAGCACAGTGTGAGAATTTTGCACCCTAGCTTAAAGCAGCTTGCGAGAATGGGTCATTCTCACACCCTGGAATATTAGCAACCTGCGAACTCTCTTCAAAAGTAAGTTTTCTGGGAAGAGATGAATGTCCCTTTTCTCAAGAGAAAGTTCTTATGACGAGCCTGAGTACACCATCATGATGACCAAAATCATGGGTAACACACGTATACTTACAAAGTTGCAAGGAATTCGTTGAGATTACGGGCTATCGGGTAGTTTCCCAACTAATCTACTGGCTATAGCCCGTCACCCAACCGAATAATCATCATTTTATCATATAAAAGGAGGTGTTGGCGTATCATTCCACATCTAGACATAAGAACAATGAAAATCAGCCCGTTTCACATCCCCTCCCTACCCCAAGTAATTTCATCCCTTTTGTGAGAATTGCCTCAGAATTCTCCAATTTTTCCTTCTTCCTCCATCATAACCCATTCACTTCCCCAAAGAGATCCAAAGGTTGAGAGGAGAATCCATACATAGGTGCACTTGGATATTGGTGAAGAGGATCCTGGACCAAGTTTGTGGAGTAGTAGTCATCTTTGGTTGTAAAAGGTATAATCATTGAATTATCAATAAAGGAAGTACTTTTCCTGTCCCAAATCATGGCGTGTTGAATGTTTTTAATGGTTTATGTTTAGATATTCTAATGTATAACCATTATTTGTATATGAATTGCATACTTTTATCTTTTTGTGTCTGTCTTTGAGTGCAGGCCATCCTTGGCAGGACGTTTGCAGTCAATGAAGCTTTCAAGCACGAGAGGATCATCACTGGACACAGAGTAGAGGTGAAATTACCCAATCCTCCCACTAATGAATTTGGGTCAAATTATGACAATGTGTTCGATGCAATTGCCACTTTATATTCTTGGGAGAAAGAGAAACAGCGAACCCCCTCAAACATCATTTTACATGACGTCGATTTTCTGATGACACATATTTTGTCTTTATTGCAACGTTTCATGCGGACATGTCTCATCCTGGATTTGACTATCCAACCCCCATATAGACGTCGTAAGCCCAACGTATTGGACGTGGAAAGACCAACGTCTTAGAAGTGGCAAGGGAGACATATTGGAGGTGGCAAGAGAGACATCTTGGAGGTGGAAAGAGTGAAGTCTTGGAGGTGGCAAGAGCGACGTCTTGGAGGTGGCAAGATAAATGTCTTGGAGGTGGAAAGAGCGACAGCTTGGAGGTGGCAAGAGTGACGTCTTGGAGGTGGCAAGAGAGACGTATTGGAGGTGGAAAGAGCGACGTTTTGGAGGTGGCAAGAGTGACGTTAAGAGGTATCATCTCCAACATGGTTTCTATGGGAGAGACACTCTTGGAGGTGGCAAGACCGACATCTTGGAGGTGGCAAGAGAGACATCTTGTAGGTGGAAAGAGAGACGTTTGGGACGTGTGAAGAGAGAAGTTAAGAGGTATAATATCCAATGTGGTTTCTATGGGAGTGACACTCCAAGACGTCGCAATAGAGACTCTGTTGTAGGTATTTAAAAAAAAATACAATATCGATACTGAGAGGGACAAGTACATTAACAATGTGGATGATTGTCTCCTTCCCGAGAATGTAATGCCTCCACTAGAGAAAGGATTGTGCAATGGAGTACATTTCTTTATCGTAATTAGGGTACTTACAAGTGGCATATGATATTGTATCACTATGATAGGCCATGGGGTATCCATGATGAGTGAAAACTACACCCACGATATAGTCTGAAGCATTTTTCTCAATATCAAAGGGATGTTTTAGGTCGGTTAATGAGAGCATTGGGGATGAGAACAAGAGTTGCTTCAAATCACAAAAATATTATTGTTTTGAGAGGCCCCACATGAAAGTTTCCTTACCACCACCCTTGGTTACTTGGTTGAGGGCCCATGCAATATGGGAGAATCCCAACACAAACCTGCGATAGAAATTGGCAAGGCCTAAAAAGCTTCGAAGATCAATGAGTGTGGTTGGAGATTTACATTCATGAATGACCTAGATATTGGATAAATCCACATGCACCCCATTCTCATCAATAATGTAGCCTAGGTATTGGACCCTGTCCATGTCGAAGGAGAATTTTTCCAAATTTTCATATAGCTTTTGTTGTCGGAGAGTGTACATAACCTGTTGGATATACTGCAAGTATTCTGCCCAATTCTTATTTTAAATGAGGATTCATCCAAATAAACCACCATAAAAGGATTGGTGAAAGGATACAAGATATCGTCCATCATCCTCATGAAATTTTTTGGGGAATTTGTCAAACCAAAGGACATGACCAACCATTCAAAAAGACCTTCTTTGGACTTGAAGGTAGTTTTCCATACATTTGTTTTCTCTATTGGGACTTGATGGTATCTAGACTTCATATCAATATTACTAAATTATTTGGCCTCCTTGATTTGTTCAAGGAGATCGTCGATTCTAGGAATCGGGTACCAGTTCCTGACTGTGATTTTATTTAGGGCCCAGTAATTGATGCAAGGTCACTAGGTCCCATATTTTTTTTTCACAACAAAAATTGGAATTCCACATGGTGATGAGTTGGTTCAGATGTGCCCCTTTTGGAGTAGTTATTGGATTTGACGCTTGATATCCTCATTTTCTAACAAAAAGCAATGATAGACTGACCCATTAGGTACATCGGGGGTCATGTCAATTGGATGCTTGACCTAACAGTGCAGAGGTACCCCAGTTGGTGAGGAGAAGATGTCTTTGTATTATTCCATGACCTATCCACTAGCTTCTACTGCATGGAGAGATCAGTTGTGGAGGCCAAGGATGTAGCTACAACTTTATGCTCACCTTGAGAGATAATCATGAAGAAGATAAACTTCTCGATCTGAGAGATGACCTTCCTGCATTGCTTGGTAGAGATCAAGGAAATGGAAGTAGGTGGGACTACCTTGGGTATCCTGTATAATTTCATGTCCAAGGTAATAATAACACTGTGAGGCCTAGACTCATACACAACATGATGTTTCCATAAATAAGGTTTCCCCAAAATAACATCACAAACTTCAAGGGGAGAAAAATCACACAATACCTCATCTTTGAAGGGCTTGATGTCATAGGATAGGAAACATTGTTGGATGACATGAAGATCAATTCCTTGGCGAAGCCATATGATAATGTATGGTTGCAGGTGCGATGTTGTCGGTAGGACCAACCACTTGATGGGCTCTACTAAGATGAAGGTATTCTGGCTACTGCTATTAATGATGAAGTGCAGTAGAATATCCTTAACCCACATCTATGAATGAAAGAGGTTATTACCTTCCTCTGGCTCATCAATTTCACCGAGATGGATCTTAGTGGTAGCAACAGTTGCACTAGGTTCTACGTCAATAATTTGTCTCCACTTTTATGGTTCTGACTCAAAGTTGGAACCTGCATCTGATGCAAAGGATTTCACCTCAGCCACCAATGAATTTTTTGAGCATCAATCAATAGTGTTATGCCAGGGGATCTTATGGAATTTGCACCACTTCCCAGTGTCTTTCTTCATTTTTCCATTGTCCTTATTTTTTTTTGGATTATATTGGTTGTCCCAAGGTTGTCCATCTTTGATATTCCCTTTGTTTTGCAGGTTGGGGTTTCCCTTGCCCTACTTCTACTCTGAGGGGTTCCTAGACCCAAACTTTCATGCACTTGGTTTAAGTTTCTACTCAATTCTGACAACATATCGATAGGTCGCACCAAAGGACACGATGTCTATAAAATACATTTCTTTCTAGATGTATCTATGTAGAGCACCATGATACTTGAGCACCATATGTCACTCAAAATATTTGATACCCATATTGGTGTGCAAGTTATGGAAGATATGTGTGAACTCTGGCATTGTTTGGTCCTTTTCCTACCACAGTGTGGTCCATCTTGTGTACAGGTTATAATAACTTCCAAAAGGGTAGTATTGTTCCTTAATAGAATCCTTGAAGGAATCCCAGGTGAGTACGATTGTGAATAATGAGGGATCCTATGTTTCCTTTTTCTCACATAAATTCTCCCAACAATATTTGACATGGGGGATGACTTTGAGGAGTGAAAATGTAATATTTTCTCTATTGGAAAAATTATGGATAGAAAAATACCCTTCTAGAATATTCAACCATTTTTATACATCATCTACGTCTATTTGACCTTCAAATATAGGAATATCAAAGTTGATCTATACCTTGAAGGGGGTGGTGCCTATTCTCAAGGAATATGCATCATCTTTTGGTATTCGTCAAAGGATTTGTGAAAAACTATCCATCATATCGTTCCTCTGTTTCATGAGGGATTCCTTGAGAAATAGTTTTAAAGGATATCTTCTCCTGTAATATTTCTTTTCTCCCACTATGGAGGCTTCAAAGGCTACAAAGGCCCTTTTACATCAACCATGAATGAGGCTCCAAAGGAAATAACATGAGTACAATGAGGCTCCAAAGGCATTTTTTCATCAACCATGAATGGAAAAATCCTAGAAATCCAAAAACGTAACCCTAGGATATGAATCGCCAAAAGTCATGTGGGCCCCGTTGGGGAAAGTTAGCACATCAACTTCTCAGGGGCGTAGATTTTGCATACGATCTCTATTTTATGTGCACGATAGAACGTTGGAAATTTATATCCTAGGAATACACATTGTGTCATCAAAATCTAACATAATTTATAGTGTGACTCTGGTGGGCCCAAAAAATGTTGTTTAGGGCCTCAAAATGGCCCCGAAATTTTAGGACCCAAAAAGCTAGGAAAACACTATCAAGATGAAAACTGAAACTACCAAGATGAAATCTATAAGTGAGATAGTTGGAATAGGTGGGTGGACACCGATATCCACCTAGATCAATGTCCAAGTTAGAAATGTTACTTTTACCATTTTCCCAATCCATCAAAAGTTTGGAGTCACCAAAGAAATGTAGCCTCTTAACTTGACTGTTCACTATAGCGTTAAGTAGGATCCAAAGGGCATAGAGTTCTTCTTTACTGTTTGTTCCCAAAACTATTAGGGGTGTGTTTTATCATAGTATACTTGTTCATGCTGTTTATTTTTCAATGTAAATTTTAAAGAGGGTGGTTGTGCAAAAGAGGCAAAGGTTTCCTTGTAATTTGCAAGGTCTAAATTGTACTAAGTGACAAATTGAAAATGCACACCCAAGATTCCTTGTAGATCCAAAACATGTTTTATAAGTTTTAATATGGAGTTACATAAATGGTAAATTTACCTATGCATATAAAGTTCAATTGAAAAATAGGAGAGGTTTCTTTCATGCACCTAGAATTGGGATTTCATGTAAATTTGAATGCAAAATTGTCTTAGCCTCAAATGCAAGCCCTGGTCTTAATTTTGAGCCAAATTTAGTGGTTCAACTTGCATAAGCTATATTCTTTTTTATTTTACACATGTCTATAAACTTATATTGACATTTTTAGACATAAACCTATCTAGTGTGCATAAAGAATAAAAAATTCATTGTAAAACCAAAGAGCCAAATTATTAAAGTTGGCTATATTAAACTACATGCCCAAAGTTGGCTAAGGATCCATAATTAAGAATTTAAGTTTTAAATTGATCATTCCAATATTTATAACATGTTTCTACAATTAGTAGTGCACTTACACTCCAAAAAAGTATGATTTATATGCACAAAATTTNTATGCATATAAAGTTCAATTGAAAAATAGGAGAGGTTTCTTTCATGCACCTAGAATTGGGATTTCATGTAAATTTGAATGCAAAATTGTCTTAGCCTCAAATGCAAGCCCTGGTCTTAATTTTGAGCCAAATTTAGTGGTTCAACTTGCATAAGCTATATTCTTTTTTATTTTACACATGTCTATAAACTTATATTGACATTTTTAGACATAAACCTATCTAGTGTGCATAAAGAATAAAAAATTCATTGTAAAACCAAAGAGCCAAATTATTAAAGTTGGCTATATTAAACTACATGCCCAAAGTTGGCTAAGGATCCATAATTAAGAATTTAAGTTTTAAATTGATCATTCCAATATTTATAACATGTTTCTACAATTAGTAGTGCACTTACACTCCAAAAAAGTATGATTTATATGCACAAAATTTCTCGATATTTTGATGAATCAAAGGATGGTGAGTTATGAGAGAAACCAAGGTTGGTTTTGTAGTTTTAGTCATAAAAGACTCTTTTGTGAAAAAATAGGAAAGAGATGTATAGTAAAACCCTCAAAATGCACAAATTGTTTGTAAAAAGTAACCCAATGTTATATTATACCTTATATTCAGGTTTTGCAAGTTGTTGGGGATGTGGTTGATCATAGTAGACCTATTATATTATACCTTATATTCGAGTTTTGCAAGTTGTTGGGAATGTGGTTGATCATTTTCATCTTTCAAGTAAAACAAAAAAGTCAGTGGTAATAAAGACTTCACTATTAATGCTAAATTGAAAGCAAGAAAGTGTACATATATTGATTTTTACAACTAGATCTACGAGTATCTTACCAGGGTCTTGTATATCCCTAAATCATAGGGCCTTGTTGTCAAGAATCAATGCTTGAAGAATGAAAACCACAAACATGAGTCTCAAACAACCCTTAGTTGCCTTCCCCTCAACCGTCACAACATATAAGTATCTTACCAAGGCCTTGTATTTCCCTAAATCACATGGCCATGTTTTCAAGAATCACTGCTTGAAGAATGCAGACCACAGACATGAGTCTCAAAAAACCCTTAGTTTCCTTCCCCTCAACCGTCACAATGTATCTTTGACATGAATCAATTAACAATGAAATATCACAATGAAACTTCGTACCTATTCAGCAATATCTCCACTATTCACTGTTTCTTTGTTATTTATCTAATGACTATAAGGATATCATAAACACAATTACAGTAAAAGAATCAAGAAAATTACCAAGAACACCATCTTCACCTTCTCATAATCATAATATGGAATTCCATTCCACCAGGAATGCCATCTTCCATTACACTTATAGCTTTCTTTTCCTTTAGGGTAAGGGCATCTCCCATCTCATAGAGGCCATGTTTGGTTTCGACCATGCAGACCTAAATGGTCTCTTAAATAAACAAAGAGATCAAACAAGGAAGGAAAGAGTAAACAATCAAACATAAATCAAGAAGGGAAATATGATCAAACATAAATCTAAACTTTCCTGAGTTGATATAATTGAGAAAAGAGTTGAAAATAAACAAAATATAGATCAACATCTCTTTAATTTACTTCAAGGCATTCAGAGAGAAGAAATAATTGTCCAGTGGGATACAACTCAAAAATGAAGACCACGCATACCTAAATGGTCTTTTAAATAAACAAATATTTTGACTAAGCATGATTAGTGTCGTGGAGGAAAGAATAAATAGTCAACAAACAGAGATAAAGCAAGGAAATATGATCAAACAAAAATATATATTTAATTGACAAATGCATTGAAAAATACATAGCAAAGATTAACATCTTTCTAAATTAGAAAAAGGGGTTCTGAGAGCAGAAATAATTGATACCTGGAGAAGAATCCCTGAAATGCAATTCAATAAGTGAATCAAATAATTATTGGATGAATGGATTTGAATTCCATTCTTTCTTGTTGCAGATTCAGACTCAATTCAAATTTAACCTTCTCCATCATACAAACACAACCTCACACACAATGGAGGGGGAGCATGCGAACAAAAGGTATCCCATATATAAATATATATATATATATATATTCAAACCTAATGGATATTTTTCTTTGAGGGGTAATGCATATTCAAGAGATTTAGATTTTTCTTTATGTTGATGTGAAGGAAAAGTTACCTCCTCTTTGCCCACTGTCTTGTAGAGGCTTTAATTTTAATTCCACACATCCCCTCGCACTTTGACCTATCATGCATTATGCCATTAAAGCACATGTGTTATCCCATTAAAGAACATCAAGAGATACGTGCTTGTTTCATGTGAGTTGTGGAGACCACCATCACCCATAATGATTTTGGTTAGTTATCAATTTTGGATTTCACATTAAGAGATACGTGCTTGTTTCATGTGAGTTGTGGAGACCACTCTCACCCATAACGATTTTGGTTAGTTATCAATTTAGGATTTTTTTTTGGTAAGTTAGAACTTTGTCTTCTTTATTTTCTATCTAATGTGTTAGTATTAGAAAATGATATTTATATGCATGTATCAATTTGAGATCATATCAATAAGAACAAGGGTTATTTTTCAATCATTTTGATAGTTTGATTGAGTTCGTTGAAACTTTTGAAGAGTTATTGTTTTTTATTCCAAGGAAGGAAACACTACATTTTTATATATATTATCTCTATAAGGTCCCAGAGCTAGGCTTTCTCTATATAAAGTACCACCCTCTAGAGTTCTCTAAGCAACTAGAGCTCTAGTCAAATATTCTCCATTTGAATTTGATTTTAGAGCAATGGAGCTCCTCAATATAGTGTTCCTTCTAGGGTTCCTCCCATAATTACACAACCAATGCCTCTTAGTGGAAGTTACTCTCTAGAGGATGTTCTTAGACAATGCAACGACCCCTTCATGGTGATTAATGACTTCGTCTTGGAGCCTTATTCTCTCTCTACTTGGGTGACCTCAAACTCTTGCTCCAAACCACCTTAACATCCTCTTTACTTGTCATATTTTTGTTTATTTTTACACTCATCTCATTTGATACTCATTCTCTTAGCTTTGTATTTATCTTTTTCTGCTTTTTATAGAGTAGCAATAGGTTTTGTTTTTGCACTTTGGTTAAGCATTGATCTTGAATGCACTTTTTAGTCTATTTGACCTACTTATTGTGGTCATTCATTGGCATTACTAATATCATGTTATCTTATATTTTATTTTTTATTGATTTTAAGGGATTTTTTATATGATGCAAGCATTCCTTACTTGGGCATCCACTTGAATGCCTAGCCATCTAGAGTTGAAGATAGCTCAATAATACATCTAGGAAATGTTGATAAACATGGGAATGATAGTTCCCCAAGTGATGTTGAATTAAAGTTCCTTTGCATTTCTTATAGGATATATGGTATTACGGCATGTAAGAAAGTTATGAACATAATTTTATTGGGCCTCCTCCATTTAATAAAGATTACCATGTTTTACATGTAGCTAGTTGGTCTAGGTTTTTGAGCACTTTTTGTTCCATAAGTGCATTAAAATTATGCAAAATTTTTCTTGGGGGTGGATTTTGAATTGTAATATTTGGTTCATGTTGAGAGGAGGATTGATCTATCAAATATTGAGTTTTTCACAACAAATCTTGTATTATACTGAAATATTTTATTATGTGGGTTTATTTCCTTAGATCTCATATTGGTTAGCACTAGCTTATTGCTCAAATTTATGAAAATAATTGAAATACAAAAATGAAAGAACAAGCAAATTAACACACCATCCACATAAAAATAAACACAATATGAATCCTCAAAAACCATTATGGGAGAAAATACATCTAGAAGGTGAGGCCTATGCTTTGTTCTCTTTTCTTCAATTATGAATTGCAAGTAAAAAGAAAGGGGGCACTCACTATGGAGTTTTTCTTTGACACTGCAACCTGAATGGTTACTACAAAATATCCTACCTCCTCTGTTATGCTCTCAAAATACCACTCTTAGATGCTCTATTCAACTATAAAATGAGTACAAAGATAAATAATGGAACCCTTTCTCCTCCTAGGGGCCCAATATTTAACATATCGTGATAGTCGTTTAGGGTTAAGATGTTTGCATTTCTCAACCCTCAATTAGTGTTAGGTTTTGGACCTTCTATAATCTTCTTGAAAGTCCACATGTGGCTAACCCCACATGTACAATAAATGGAGGCTAACATGGCATCCACTCGGTATTGTTTTGGTCAACAAAGTAGGTTAACTTATGGGAGGCATAACTTCCACATATGAGCTCTAATTGAGGTCATTTTTGCACCATTGGAAATGTATCAGTGTGCAGAAAAATGTCAAGGGGAGTGGCATGCAGTAGCATAACTATTGCTGAAAAGGATGCTATGAAATTTCATAGGTATTATGTTCCCCCAACAAAGGTAGGAATTGGCCACTTGATGATGGCCTCCATTTTTTAGGGATCTATTTTGAGTTCCCCTCCACTCATCATGTACTCTAAATAAACCAATGAGTGTTGAGAAAACTCACATTTCTTTAGGTTAGGAAATAGTTGATGGTTTTTAAAACTTTCTAACACCTACATGAGATGTGAGATTTGTCCTTCTTATATGGAGTTGTAAACCAATATGTCATCCAAATACATTGTTGCGAATTAATCTAAATAAAAACACAATACATCATTCATCAATCACATAAATGTAGTTGGTGCATTACATAAACCAAAAGGCATGAACAACCATTCATACAAACCTTGCCTTGTCTTGAAGGTGGTCTTCCAGGTCTCCTGTTCTTTAACACGTACCTAATATTATCCCAATTTGAGATCCAACTTAGTGAAGTACCTCGCATGATGTAATTGGTCTAAAAAATCACCGATCTTGGCAAAAGGGTACCAGTTCTTGAGTGTGATATTGTTTGAATATATGTAGTGGATATAAATTCACCGAGTCCCATCCTTCTTGGGAACTATGATGATAGATGACCCACAAGGTGAAGGGCTTGGTTAAATTACTTCCTAATCCAATCGTTGTTGCAATTGTTTCGTCACTTCATTTTCTTCTATAAAATACTATCTCTACAACCCAATATTTGGTAATGGGGAGTCAGAATACAACTATATCACATGCTTTGTTTCCCTCTTACATGGTGTCCCTTTAGGCTTCTAGAACACTCCTTTGTACACCTGCAACAACTCCTCCAATTGTTGTTTCTTCTTTACAAATCCCACCTTTACTCTCATCAATTCCTCCCATGGTTGATTCTCTCTTAAGAAAACAAATACATACTTCTTACTAGAACCAAGAAACATTTTGGATTGATTGGCACTTAGCAGAAAAATCTTCAATTAACCTTTTTGTGCATTGATGGTGTATGAATTCCCATCCTTGATCAAGTGGTACTAGTTTTCTCTCTACATGAATATAGCATCGCTCATATACATGTAGGGGCTTCCAAACACTAAATCACACACATCAAGAGGTACTACATCTAAATCCACTTCATTAATAAAATATGCACTTGATCTTACACTATTTATTGACTTTGATCTCTACATCCTTATTCACCCATCCCAATGGATATGGGATATGGTATTGGTTGATCATGAACATCCAACCCACACTTGCTAACTAGATCATTTTCCATGAGGTTGGCATGTAACCTGGAATCAAATAGAGCATTTACCTTGGTATATTTGACATGAATATTAATATGGAAGAGTTTTTTCATCTCCTTCTCTTCCTTTTGATCTAGGATACTTAGATTCACCTTCTTCTGTACTGAAGTGCAAACAATATTCTCATCCTCATCTAAGTTTCTCTCTACATGGTGTCCTTAATCCTTGTATAGCAAGTTATTCTTCATGGAATCCTTCTTACCATTATTTGGATTCATCCCTAGATGTAGATTTCAACACTTATCTTTGGTGTGACCATTAATATTTCAATGGTTGCAGTGGTTGTTTGGATCCTTGCACTGATGTGTAGTGGTTGTCATCTTCTTGTAATTAAATCCTTTCCACTTCTTCTTCCCCTCCTTACACTACTACATATGGTGTTGAATTCCGACGGGGTGTTCCGACATTACAGACATTACCTGCTAATTCTCAAAATTTTGTTATATGTTTTTTTTGTTGCCCCAACGTTCATCAAAATTATGAATTTTTTTGTTATTTATTGGAATTTCGACTCTGTTTCGATGGTTTTCACGACCTTCATTTCTGCAACACTTACATCACCAACATGACCCACCATCATCCCGTGTCCTACCACTATGGCATCTGCATGCATTTCCATGTGAGCATTTTTTTCATCTCATTAGTGTGTTTGGCACCTAATTGGGCCTTAATTATGCCATCTAGGGGGCTTAAACTGTTTTTCATGGGATTATTATGCCTACGTTGTCTTGATCAAGAAATCAATTATGNAATGGATATTTTTCTTTGAGGGGTAAAGCATATTCAAGAGATTTAGATTTTTCTTTATGTTGATGTGAAGGAAAAGTTACCTCCTCTTTGCCCACCGTCTTGTAGAGGCTTTAATTTGAATTCCACACATTCCCTCACACTTTGACCTATCATGCATTATGCCATTAAAGCACATGTGTTATCCCATTAAAGCACATCGAGAGATACGTGCTTGTTTCATGTGAGTTGTGGAGACCACCATCACCCATAACGATTTTGGTTAGTTATCAATTTTGGATTTCACATTAAGAGATACATGCTTGTTTCATGTGAGTTGTGGAGACCACTCTCACCCATCACGATTTTGGTTAGTTATCAATTTAGGATTTTTTTTTTGGTAAGTTAGAACTTTGTCTTCTTTATTTTCTATCTAATGTGTTAGTATTAGCAAATGATATTTATAGGCATGTATCAATTTGAGATCTTATCAATAAGAACATGGGTTATTTTTCAATCATTTTGATAGTTTGATTGAGTTCGTTGAAACTTTTAAAGAGTTATTGTTTTATATTCCAAGGAAGGAAACACTACATTTTTATATATATTATCTCTATAAGGTCCCAGAGCTAGGCTTTCTCTATACAAAGTACCGCCCTCTAGAGTTCTCTAAGCAATTAGAGCTCTAGTCAAATATTCTCCATTTCACATTGATTTTAGAGAAATGGAGCTCCTCAATATAGTGTTCCTTCTAGGACTCCTCCTATAATTACACAACCAATGCCTCTTAGTGGAAGTTACTCTCTAGAGGATGTTCTTAGACAATGCAACGACCCCTTCATGGTGATTAATGACTTCGTCTTGGAGACTTATTCTCTCTCTACTTGGGTGACCTCGAACTCTCGCTCCAAACCACCTTAACATCCTCTTTACTTGTCATAGTTTTGTTTATTTTTACACTCATCTCATTTGATACTCATTCTCCTAGCTTTGTATTTATCTTTTTCTTATTTTTATAGAGTAGCAATAGGTTTTGTTTTTGCACTTTGGTTAAGCATTGATATTGAATGCACTTTTTAGTCTATTTGACATACTTATTGTGGTCATTCATTGGCATTACTAATATCATGTTATCTTATATTTTATTTTCTATTGATTTTAAGGGATTTTCTATATGATGCAAGCATTCCTTACTTGGGCATCCACTTGAATGCCTAGCCATCTAGAGTTGAAGATAGCTCAATAATACATCTAGGAAATGTTTATAAACATGGGAATGATAGTTCCCCAAGTGATGTTGAACTAAAGTTCCTTTGCATTTCTTATAGGCTATATGGTATTATGGCATGTAAGCAAGTTATGAACATCATTTTATTGGGCCTCCTCCATTTAATAAAGATTACCATGTCTTACATGTAGCTAGTTGGTCTAGGTTTTTTAGCACTTTTTGTTCCATAAGTGCATTAGCATTATGCAAAAGTTTTCTTTGGGGTGGATTTTGAATTGTAATATTTGGTTCATGTTGAGAGGAGGATCGATCTATAAACTACTGAGTTTTTCACAACAAATCTTGTATTATACTGAAATATTTTATTATGCGGGTTTATTTCCTTAGATCTCATATTGGTTAGCACTAGCTTATTGCTCAAATTTATGAAAATAATTGAAATACAAAAATGAAAGAACAAGCAAATTAACACACCATCCACATACAAATAAACACAATATGAATCCTCAAAAACCATTATGGGATAAAATAAATCTAGAAGGTGATACCTATGCTTTGTTCTCTTTTCTTCAATTATGAATTGCAAGTAAAAAGAAAGGGGGCACTCACTATGGAGTTTTTCTTTGACACTGCAACCTAAACGGTTACTACAAAATATCCTACCTCCTCTGTTATGCACTCAAAATACCACTCTTAGATGCTCTATTCAACTATAGAATGAGTACAAAGATAAATAATGGAACCCTTTTTCCTCCTAGGGGCCCAATATTTAACATATCTTGATAGTCGTTTAGGGTTAAGTTGTTTGCATTTCTCAACCCTCAATTAGTGTTAGGCTTTGGACCTTCTATAATATTCTTGAAAGTCCACATGTGGATAACCCCACATGTGCAAGAAATGGAGGCTAACATGGCATCCACTTGGTACCATTTTGGTCAACAAGGTAGGTTAACTTATGGGAGGCATAACTTCCACATGTGAGCTCTAATTGAGGTCATTTTTGCACCATAGGAAAGGTATAGGTGTGAGGAAAAATGTCTAGGGGAGTGGCATGCAATAGCATAACTATTTCTGAAAAGGATGCTATGAAATTTCATAGGTATTGTGTTCCCCCAACAAAGGTAGGAATTGGCCACTTGATGATGGCCTCCATTTTTTAGGGATCTATTTTGAGTTCCCCTCCACTCATCATGTACTCTAAATAAACCAATGAGTGTTGAGAAAACTCACATTTCTTTAGGTTAGGCAATAGTTGATGGTTTTTAAAAGTTTCTAACACCTACATGAGATATGATATGTGTCCTTCTTATATGGAGTTGTAAACCAATATGTCATCCAAATACATTGTTGCGAATTAATCTAAATAAAAACACAATACATCATTCATCAATCACATAAATGTAGTTGGTGCATTACATAAACCAAAAGGCATGACCAACCATTCATATAAACATTTCCTTGTCTTGAAGGTGGTCTTCCAGGTCTCCTATTCTTTAACACGTACCTAATATTATCCCAATTTGAGATCCAACTTAGTGAAGTACCTTGCATGATGTAATTGGTCTAAAAAATCATCGATCTTGGAAAAAGGGTACCAGTTCTTGAGTGTGATATTGTTTGAATATATGTAGTGGATATAAATTCATCAAGTCCCATCCTTCTTGGGCACTATGATGATAGATGAACCACAAGGTGAAGGGCTTGGTTGAATTACTTCCTAATCCAATCATTGTTGCAATTGTTTCTTCACTTCATCTGCTTCTATAAAATACTATCTCTACAACCCAATATTTGGTAATGGGGAGTCAGAATACAACTATATCACATGCTTTGTTTCCCTCTTACGTGGTCTCCCTTTAGGCTTCTAGAACACTCCTTTGTACACCTGCAACAACTCCTCCAATTGTTTTTTCTTCTTTACAAATCCCACCTTTACTCTCATCAATTCCTCCCATGGTTGATTCTCTCTTAAGAAAAGAAATACATACTTCTTACTAGAACTAAGAAACATTTTGCATTGATTGGCACTTAGCAGAGAAATCTTCAATTTACCTTTGTGTACATTGATGGTGTATGAATTCCCATCCTTGATCAGGTGGTACTGGTTTTCTCTCTACATGAATATAAAATCGCTCATATACATGTAGGGGCTTCCAAACACTACATCACACACATCAAGAGGTACTACATCTAAATCCACTTCATTAATAAAATATGCACTTGATCTTACACTATTTATTGACTTTGATCTCTACATCCTTATTCACCCATCCCAATGGATATGGGATATGGTATTGGGTGATCATGAACATCCAACCCACACTTGCTAACTAGATCATTTTCCATGAGGTTGGCATGTAACCCGGAATCAAATAGAGCATTTACCTTGGTATTTTTGACATGAATATTAATATGGAAGAGTTTTTTCATCTCTTTCTCTTCCTTGTGATCTAGGATACTTAGATTCACCTTCTTCTGTATTGAAGTGCAAACAATATTATCATCTTCATATAAGTTTCTCTCTACATGGTGTCCTTAATCCTTGTATAGCAAGTTATTCTTCAATGAATCCTTCTTACAATTATTTGGATTCATCCCTAGATGTAGATTTCAACACTTATCTTTGGTGTGACCATTAATATTTCAATGGTTGCAGTGGTTGTTTAGATCCTTGCACTGTTGTGTAGTGGTTTTCATCTTCTTGTAATTAAATCCTTTCCACTTATTCTTCCCCTCCTTACACTACTAGATATGGTGTTGAATTCTGACGTGGTGTTCCGACATTACAGACAAAATCCACCTTACCGTTAGACATTACTTGCTAATTATCAAAATTTTGTTATATGTTTTTGTTGTTGCCCCATGTTCATCAAAATTAGGAATTTGTTTGTTATTTATTGGAATTTCGACTCTGTTTCGATGGTTTTCAAGACCTTCATTTATGCAAAACTTACATCACCAACATGACCCACCATCATCCCGTGTCCTACCACTATGGCATTTGCATGGCATTTCCATGTGAGCAATTTTTTCATCTCATTAGTGTGTTTGGCACCTAATTGGGCCTTAATTATGCCATCTAGGGGGCTAAAACTGTTTGTCGTGGGATTATTATGCCTGCGTTGTCTTGATCAAGAAATCAATTATGCCATCTCGAGTGGGGGGGAATGTCCAGTGAGGGATTATTATTTATGTTGTGTCTCGAGACGTCAATTAAGCGTGAATGGACATGAGATATGGTTGGAAAGTACAAGGATTAATGGATGAACATAGTGCATATTATAAGTTTTAATGATGTGGGAATGATAGACAATACCTGACCCAAATCAACTATGCCACCAGATAGGCTTTAAGAAAATTTCAAGTCAGATGTTAGTTAATGTAACCAATGAAGTCATATGATGGCTAGTATTGACCGATACTACCATGTCCAAGAGTTACCCCTTTGTATAATGAATAGGCACTAGTCCATGGCATTATAAGTATCCCATTGAGTGATTAATTCTGTATATTCTGAGTGGCTCGGGTTTTTTTTAAGATGCTGAATCCATTTATTCATTCATAAATGCAATTTAAATGACATGCAATTCTATTTTTTCCCATATTTAGATCACCAAACTCAGGTGAAAAATGCCAATTAAACATAGAACATTTAGACTATGCCACCATGGGGGAAACTTGGGAAGGATATAGGTGGTCAAATCATAGGTCACAGTACAACACCCATATGTGGATGGTGCCATTGATCAAGAAGAAGCACACCGCATCAATGCAAACTGTCTAGGAGGCCCCAATACAAAGAAACGAGGAGTCTCCAGAAGCAGTAGGAGGACCAAAGAAAATGAAGCACATATTGAGGAGAGGAATTGATGATACCAACACTTTCAAGGGAATCCTATAGTACAAGGAGACAAGAGACAAAGTAGTTCGTCGAAAGGAATATGTCTATATTGGTCGAGCCAAATGGGCATTGAAGGTGTTTGACCTAGGTATAGGATACCGCGACAGTTTATTAGAAACAATACCATAACTAATGGTAAACATATGTATGGTTTGTATCAATCATGTCCATACCCACCATAATCCTATCCGTCAAGATTTTCCCCAGTAATTCCCTTGTTGTCTTCTCACCTAGTGGTGCACCCTCCATACCCATATCACATTTTTGTATCTTTCATTAGACCCTTCGATGCACTACCAATTTTGGAACCCATTTTCACTGTAACTTGCTTAAGTCACACCCCACAATGTGAAACTGGTGACTGGATAAAACATCATTTTGAGTATCGATTTCATTGGATGACTAGCTACAATAAGGCGAAGTCTACCTCAAGTACTAAGCATCACCTCTGAGCTGTACCAACTGGTTCGAGGACCAGTGAATACATGTAAAGTTAGTTATGATCCACTTATATAAGTTGTTAGCACTCTGTAAATTTATTCGGCTGAAAAATCAAATGACAAAGGTAACCTACACACCAAATTTAGAGTTGGGTACTAGCTTGCTCAACTCAGAGAGGGATCTCTCCTATCACTTGGTATTCAACAGATGATTTTTTTTTAACAACCAATGGCTACGTTTTGTTGTTTTGAAGGGTTTTTATGAATTTTTTGGAAAGGAAAACGAGGGGTACTTAGGGTTATGGAGTCAAACTTCTTAAACGAATGGAAGCACTAACTGGTCAGTAGAAATATCCAGAGCATAAAGGCTAAATGAGGAAATAAATTTGAGTTATAAATTGTAAATTTGCAGAGTGTAAAAATAAAGGAAAAACGTATAACCGTATCAAATCATTAAATAAATGAATTATGACGTTAGTTAAGAATAACTTGACACAATTTAAATTTCTTAAGCCAAGAGCATCACAAGATGAATTATTTGCCTTTAACTTTCCAATTTAAACAAAAGACAATGTAAATGAAATCAGAAATACAAGAAATACATACAAAGAGAGGAGACAAAACTCCGATCACCACCATTAGAATCTTTTCATGAAAACTTCAAGACCTATGCATGTGTATTCTATTCAGCTTCAGAAAATTACATTCAAGTTCTGAATAGCTAAAATAGTGCCCTTGCACTTCTTCCAACAACTAATACATTTGGAACTACTAATATTTATACAATTTGAGTTCCTTTGGTTTGAAACCGATTACAATGATAAAAACGAAACGTTTCAGTTTTTGAAACTGATTACAATAATTACAAGGGGCAGTTTTAGTTTTGAAACCAATTACAATGATTAGCAAGAAAACATTTCATGATCCGGATTCTGGCTCCTATGGTGTTTCAGTTTCTTTCTTTGCCACATGTCCTATTCTGGTATTCCACATGATCTTCCATCTTCAGTGACATCTGGACATTATCTACTGGACCCTGGAAAACTGCACTTTGTCTTACCTAGCCATACTATATCCTTCCATTGCAAGACAAAAGGAATATCATAATCTATCATTTCCTTGTTCATGATCTCCAGGTCAATGCAGGAAGCATATGACATGACTCATAGTCCAAGTTTGACTGTTTTGAACTCATTCAGAATCTTAAAGTCTATAATCAGATGCTCAACCAACGTAGCTCCTTTCAGATTTTTCTCTAGGGTTTCGAACTTGGAATGATCCATTCTGCACTGAGTCAAGTGAGAATTGTATTCTTCTTGATCATATAATTCTCCTTTTCCATCCCAAAATGGTGGAAGGCCTTTGCTAAATAATTCTTCAAAATAATCCTTGAAATCTTGCACACTTTGATCCATTTGTGTTTCCTTGGTTTGGACTAATTTCAACAAGTTATGTTTAGCAATAAACCTCCTGGCCTAGATAATCAATGTAGTTATGTCTTTAATTCCAATAGTATAAAGGTTTGTAGTAAGAATAGAGTCTGTAGGTTTCCCTTCTCAACATAATGTTTTGCCAAATATTATTTAGATTGATAAGTTTCCCCAGATG
>SNQJ01S0027153.1:130163-170320 GCA_010110895.2 Picea sitchensis
CAGACCACTAGGAACATTTACAACTCATTCACCTTATTTATACACAACCCAAATAATACAACGTCTCAGTTGGGATGAATATTTTACAAATGTGGCAAGAGAGACTACTATGTCACAAATGTGGCAAGAGAGACAACTATGTGGAAAACATGGCAAGAGAGACGATAATGTAACAAGAGAGACGAAAACATGGAAAGAGAGTTGTCAACGTGGCAATAGCGATGTTATCTAGCTATATGGAAAAAAAATTAAATTTCCTCTAATTTTCGATAGTATGGCCAATTTTGTCCATAACGCCACAAATAGAACATCGAAATTTTTACAATATGTACTAATGTTCTCATCTTTTCTTTTCTTGTATAATTCTGGGGTATGTTTGGGGTAGTTAGAGAAGTAGTTGAATTTTAGACGGTTGTGATCTGCCTACATTATGAACCCTATTGTAGTCTTAAGGGGGGTTTTCCCTGCTAGAAGAGTTGGTGACCATACTGGGGAAGCCTCTAGGGTTTTAGGGGATTTTTTGGGGGTTTGATTGGTTTTTTTACCTTTCAAGTTTCTCTTGAGTCTACTGAGTCTTTTAAGGGATTCTGGTCACCTGTTGGTCCCATACCAGTTCTCCCTGCCCTGTCATTCAGTCTATTTTATTTATTTTTTGAGGAATTACAAAGGTGTACATGCCCTACAATGGGTCATACTGCATACATACACGCCCTATCTAGTAAACAACTCGTGTACATATGCAGGTTGCTGAAACAACAGTAGCATACCTTCTTCAAGAAATTGTTTTTGAAGAAAAAGAGAGGCAACCAACCTCTTTCCTGATTGAGGTTTTACTTCTCAGGGTTTCTTGATAAAGTTCAGTGTCTTCATTTTTATAGTCATAGCTTGGGTTAGATGTCAGTTTGGTTGTATTTTTGAATATTTCTTGTGTTTACTTCTAAAAGGGTTTTAGGCGAGTCTTTGAGTTTTTTGATCATCCTGTTTGTGTCTTTAGTGACTCCCTATGATCTGTAGTGGGCCAAAGGTCAGTTTCAGTCTTGTCTTGTATTTCTTTTCCCCATTTCATTTTCTTTAAAGAAAACAGAAAAATATTTATTTCAAGTTTTTCCTGTTTGAAGCATTTAAAATATATATATATATTCCATTCTTAGTTTGGTAAAGTAGTTGGAGTTAGTTATTTTACTTGAAAGGAAAAAATAGTTCATTTTTAATTTCTTTACTGATTTCTTAGAACTTAAGTAGCTCGTAGTCGAGCAAAATTTCATTTTAGGTCTTCTTTTCAAAGATCTTGAAAAAAGTTATTTATGAAAAAGTTGGTTACAAAGAGTTATTTGTAAATCTTTATTTTTCACTAGAAGTAATTTTTCTTTCAAAATTTCGTTTATTTCTCCTCTTTTCGTCTCTCAAAAACATCACTAGTTTCACTTCCATCTCCTTTGAGTTAAAACAAGCCATTTAAAATGAATGCTAAATTTAAAATTAACTAGACTTTTATTTTTGTAGGGTCAATCAAATAGTTTAGGGTTAGAGCCTTGAATTAGGTTGGAGAGGAAACTCTTCAAGGATTTTAAACAAACATCGGAGTCAGATATAGGGAGTGTTAAAATTCCAGTGACCTGAAATTTATTTGGGATCCCCCTCTAACACATGGGATACACACAAGGTCACTCGAGGAAAGGCAGCAAACATAACGCTTCCAAAGTTGGACTAAACGTAGTGGGGAACGTATATTGAGGATCTGTCATGGGACTACTATCGCTCACATTTTCCTATGAATATTTGTGGACCTTGAATCCATTGAGATCCTTAGTTTTCATCCAGACCACTTGCTTTCAATACCCTTGGTAGGTTTCAGACTTGTTATCTTGATCATTGTGGTCCACCCGAATGTCGACTGTACCCTCCTGGTGATAGTTCGTGAGTTGGCAACTTAGTTTCCTTTATTCTAGGGACTTACACAGGTGACTGTGGGGGTATACCACGGTACCTAGGGAATACATCGGGTCACACTTTGCAGATTATACCCAGAGGGTGCTTCCATTTTCGATTTTCACTTGCACTAGTAAGTTGCTCCAGTGTTGGATGGCATAACTATTCCTCCAAATAGATAGTGGTTTTCTTGGTTTATCTTATAGAAAATTTTCTAGTGTGTGTTTGGTGTTAAATGATAGTTAAAGACTTACTATGTGATTGATATTTTCACAAAGTGGAAGATCAAGAGCTCCGTCGATCACGAAGGCTTCAGGGCCTGCCACCAGTTACATTAGAGCCACCACCACCACCATTACAACAAAGACTTGACCAACAAGGGTCATTCGAAGTGACCGGGCCATAGGAGATTGTGCATAAGATAGCTATATGGCTGGATAACCCTCCAATCATTGACTTGTTAGTGCCAATATTAGTACAAGTTGTCTCTCCAAGGGTAATACTTTACGAGCATCAGATATTCTTACAAGCAGCTATGGAAGCAAATGTTGCTACTTCATCCGGGAGTCCTCACACTCCCTTAACAACTGCCACCATAGGGGGTATTCAACCTCCTAACCCACCTTCGTCGGTCCAGACCACAGTGGTCTCAACCCCCTCTACCTCGAGCAGTGTTCTGATACCATTAGAGGTGTTTGTGGGATTAATTACGAAGCGAAGCAACAAGGACAGTTCAAGTTTTATCAACAACATTTGAGCCAAGTGCATATCTATATGCAGAGTCAGCATCCTCGCCATTTCGACTATTGCACTTAATATCTAACATACTATGCCATGTCTAATGCTTTTTATTCAACCCCAACAACCCGGTCAACCATTTTTGGCGCTACTGTTGTGTATACTTGGTCAATAGGTGATGGATATAGATCTTATAGATCCACTTTTTATGCCTTTGCTACCTCTGAATAATCCCTCCCTAGGGGCTATAGGAACTACCGCCTCTCTCTCTCTCTCTCTCTCTCTCTCTCTCTCTCTCCTGATAGGTATCGATCTTAATCTGAACTTGGATCCATAACTTAGGACTCCACTACTGGGAAACAATCTCAATCTATAAATGGTTTCTCTCCTGATAGGTATCGATCTTAATCTGAACTTGGCTCCATAACTTAGGACTCCACTACTGGGAAACAATCTCAATCTATAAATGGTTTTTCCACTAGATATTTCTTAAAGAATCACTTCAACGGGCTTTGGGTCTGGAAGAGATGCTTCAAGCTTTGCTCGGTCAAATCGATAAAATGCAACTACTAGGGGTTCTTTCTTTGTTGATGGTTCTTACATTTCAATGATGGAACATTTAAATGATATAATAAGGTGGAGGTATGTGCTCACTAACTTATTTCCTTGGCCCTATTAGTTACCAAACATTATATTAAAGTTGAGTTAGCGTGCCAGGGAAATAAGTGGCACAAGACATATATCTTTCTTTGTCTATACTATTTTATCCCAAATACTTAATGTAAGGCCCCTTAATTGAAATCTAGGTGAGGGAGAGGTCTTCATTCTTGCTAAAGTGTAATGGAAAGGTCTTCACGCTCACTATAGCCTCTTTATAGCATCTATATCGCCTCTTAATCCATCTCTGGTTCGAATTATTGTTGGTGGTATGACTTGGTTAGTGCAGGAAAGCGTGAGATTTCTTATGATAATTTTGATTCAAATGCTTTCTTAGGGGTTGTTCCATCGAAAACCATAGCAGTAGATAAAGAGATATGACAAATATCCTTTTGCGGTATGTAGGTACTTCTAGATTCCTCTTTCCGGAGGATTTGAAACACGGGTTTGAATCCCTCCAGAAATGATATCCACATTTTGGCTCTATCATATTGGGAACCTACATATTCAAGGGCATTTATCCCAACTCTATTCATTAATAGAACCATTCATTCACATTTTCACCTACCTTCCCTCTGAATTCTTTTCCATGATGTAATGGAAACTAATCCATTGTATTTCTTTTCTTTCTTTCATTTTCAACACGTTACATTTGGTGGTTTTGACCAATTTGCACTCCTTGTTTAGGCCTTAGATAATATCGAAAGTTGTTCCCCCCTGTTGTATCTCTCAAACATTGCTACATTTCCCCCCCAAAATGTTCCCCCCAAAGCTATAATTTTGATGAATGTGGATTATATATGTGATTATTAGGTCCCATATCAATGGAATGTTACTCATTAAATAAGAATCAAAATGATAATCAGTTTAAGAGCCATTTTAAGCACACATTGAAGCATCGCCAATTGTAGAGCCTATATTTCTCGAAGCACTGATCTCCCAATACAAGTCTATCTCATTGGATCTATTGTCATACTACGCACCTTGTCACAATATACAACAACTCATACGTTTGGCCAGGAGAGATCTCTATCACTCACTTTGCAAAGCTATATCTATGGTAACAAAGGTTCCCCCCTTTGATATTCCCAGCATATTCTCTACTAAATTGGCTCACTTTACCGATAGTATTGAACTTCTAGTGAACCAAATAAAGAATTTCACTCCTTCATTCAAGCGGCAAAGGAAACATGGTAAGACCCCCAACGAAATACGAACGGGTGCTCTACTTTGTTTGTGCGCAGTTGCGAGGATGTTCTGATATGGATGTATATGTATTCCACACAAAACAAACTCATGATTACATGGATAGGATTGGTTCCATTATGATAAAGAGGGGAATTATTGTCAGTGGGATGGAAGCTTTTCAGAAGCTACAGGTGAGAAATAGAATCCCGCTATGCTACACCCATTTTGAGATGTTTGAGATGGTGGTCAGGCTTACGCATTACGGAATGATTTTAAGAGGATAAATTAGTAATGGTTAAACTTGAGCTATTTGTAGAGCCCAAGAAGAAGCTTAATACTAAGGGTAAGAAGTAACTACAGTGAGACACATGGTAATATACATGATTCTTTGTCCCCCATACTTGGCGATATAGTTTATATCGGACCATACTTTCTTGATTCAATTTTAGTGTGCACATGGGCTACTCCTCGAAAATTCCCCTTTGAATATGATGGAAATAAAATTGGCTTTGTTGTTGTTTAGGCTTAAAAAGAATAATATCACATATATAGAGCATATCACTTTAATCTCTTCTCGTTCCCAGTACCCAAAGCAATTGTTTTTTGTACATAGGAAATTGATAACCTCAATAGTAGGTGGTAGCAAACCTCTATCTGAAGCATACTTATAACTCATTGAATCACTTTTGAATTCTATCATTATTACTTCCATTTTCTATTCCCAGTCTCTCCTTTTGCACTCGTACCAAAAAACCATAAACAAAGGTACGATTAGTGACTCACCTTGACCAAAGGTATGTGAAGTGAATCGACCCAAAAAGGGCGAGGAACAAATTCACTTGACCAAGGAGAGAGGAATTTCTCAAATCATTGAGCAAAGAGAAGTTCCATCCCTTCTCTTTAGTTCCTGGTTACGACCTAGAGGGTTGTTTCTTTTCCCAGTTATGCGATGGCATTGGAATAGAGATGGATAAAGTTTCCTAGTTGGAGAGAAAAGGGAGAAAATATAGGATCGACTTCCAACTCGATTGTAGAAGGTGCCTAAAACATTCCTTTCCTTAAGTACATTATAAAGTTAATCTCCGAGAAGCCTTATCTGAGCTCTTGTTGGTAGGATAATTACGACCCATAGGTCCTTAGTAACGACGGAGAAACAAGATCACAATTAGTCCCCGGGAAATAGAGGACTTATAAAAGAGAATCAACATGAAGAAGTGGTCTCCCCAAATCAACAGATTCATAAGTAACCCTTCCCATCATGATGCTACTATAGTTGGGGATAAGGAGATAAACTGTCCTTGGATGGGTCATATCAGCTATGAGTTTGATATGCTAGACTTAATCATGTTGCACTCTCTCACGCGGGTGTTTAGTTACATGTTCATGTTCGTGTAAAAGATGACGACACCGAAAAATAATGGGGATAGATGACGTCACTATATAGAATATAATCTGCCATGGGTAGCACACCTTTATAGGGATTCTAATTACATCTTCCAAGACCTTCACCATATTACATACTTTCAATGGAGTCATTCCAAAGGCATCTATCTGATGACATGCTTAGTTTGAATCAATCGAATGGTGAAACGTAATCTCCTCTCCCATACCTTATAGAATTTCATTGCAGACCCCTGTTCATTCAACTGGTGCTATCTTTATTCTACGATTCCATAATACTAACGTACAAACTTATTCATAAAATCTATTTGCCTCTCTTCAGCAGGGAAGAAACACTGCTTGGGATTCCCCTATCCACCCTTGCACTGCATGTGTACTTCTACTATATCAATAAGGAGATCGCATTGAAAGGCAAGATGTGTGCAAAAGATATAGGCCCTATTAGTACTTCTTCCCCATTTCATTACTTAAGGCTTGGTCAATAATTTATATTATTACCCAAACAAAGGTATAGTTCATTCCTAACCAACATGTTCTTCACTTTGGAAGTACAAAATCTTAAGAGAAACCTATCTTTTTCGAGCAATGTGACATCCTTTCTTCAACCTACAGTTGCATGTGAATTAACTAGAAAGGATTTAGCTTTGGGCTGATTTACCACAACTATGGACACTAATCGAATCATAGGGGTGGATATCTACAAGGATTAAACTATATCGATTGAGTACACTCAAGTGCTTTAGGTATTCAATATCCAAAGTCATTCAGAGCTACACTCGCCTATGGGCCAACCTCACGAACCACTATGTTTGTAGGAGCACAAGAAGGGATTTTGATATTCCAAACGCAGATCTTACACCTATTAATAATTTGCTAATAAAAAGTTGCATGGTGATGGTTTCAAAGTTGTTCCCTCACATGCTCATAGAGAAACTTTATGGGCCAATTTTCACTATTTTGACAAATAAGCTTACAAGTACTTCCCTGAGGTAAGGGCGAGCAGTCTATTAGGATAGCTCTCTCTTATATAATAGGTAACTGGAACTATGGGGTATTCTCTGTGATATAGTTAATATATTAATTGGGACGATACCTATGACCAAGTAGCCTATAGGGCGGATACTATACTATAGCATATGCCTATATTACTAGTTACCTATAGCATATACCGTATATTGAGATATTCTCCTACATTATACCTTTATATACACATAGTTACAGTAGGTAATAGGAATAATACTACCCCTAAGCCATAGTTATCTAATTAGTATATCTTGGGTTATTGAATATACTAGTTTATCCATCCTATAAAGAGGGTATGGGGGACTAGGGTATTATGATGTAAAGGGAATAGGTCATATGTTATAGTAAGTATATGGTGAAAAGTACCAGTAGCCTAACATATAGTGAGACTAAGGGTAATCCCAAGGTAAATAAGAGTTCTTTGGTTCAGTTATGGTCCGCTATTCTATAGACTGTTTACACGATATGTTTAAACAAAGCCATTGTTGCTAAGGATATCAATTCTCATACATTCCCTCTTGATTATTTACCTTGGTAGCTATTGTAAATGTCATCAATACCTTGGATATGATAGCTATGGTAATTTTATATAGTATCCCATATATATATATATATATATATATACATCCTTTCTCCAACTATAGGGATATACATACCTATTATATTGAACTTCATTTATATACCACTAGAATTCCTCGATACCCATATTCCGGTGAAAGATACAGTGCTAGATACTCTAGTTTCATATCTCGTTGATAGGCATCAATTGAAGGGGCTATAGAATATAGTTCCTCCCATGAGTAGGGAACACCTTGCATAAGTAAGTCACCCCTCATTTATGGGTAGGCCTGAGTTACTCGGATTCCCCCAATGACAGATATCTAGTACTTAGCTATCCTATATGATTATCCCTATACTAGTTCACTCTAATCTATAGGTGGGATATTTGATCCAAATTATTGTAGTGAATACTAAAATAATATACTCTGGATAAATATCAACTCGATCAAATACAACTGGAATTGGATCTTCTTTATAAAATAAGTCAATTAGGTGCTCTTCTATGGATGTTGCTAGACCTGGAACTATATCTGCCTTTTCTTCTGTTGATGATGGTTCTTCTGTTGCTCCTTCTTAGCTTTAGGTATTGTAGCCTTTTCATCTGTCTTTCCTAGATGAGTCTTTGTATCTACTGGATCAACTTCTTAATAGAAAAAATATACTTCTCAATCTACTGCTCAATCTGCTACTCTTTCTTTTGTTGTTTATTAAAACACTTAAACTACAAAATCAACAACTGCTTATGGGTAAACCACTGGTTATGCTACTCACCCTACTGCTAGGAAGATATTGGTGTTGGATCTAGAGATGGAGGGTATGCAACGTATGGAACTGGGGAAACTGCTATAGATGGTGCCTTCGCTGCTTCAACGACTTAATATACTGATGTTAGATTTTAGATACAGAATGGATTCAATTAGAATGACTAGGGGAATTACTACAATAAGTGAAGATATGGTTATGACTATATAGATAATAACAAGAATCCATGCTAGTACCATATATTCCTTATGCATTAGAAAGACCTGGCTTTTAGTGTGACACCAGATCGATGTGACGCGCCTTGAAGCTTAATGCCTACGGTCTAAATAGCTACGAGATCCATGGACCTTACAGTTACTAGTATTGAAGTGGAGCAGAATAATTACAGTGGGGAAGATTGGAACGAATCAGAACCATGCCAGTTTTTGGTGAAACCAATCTTACCAACTTGAGTGGTGTTGGAACACTTGAACTCATCAGAACACCCTTATTAACATAAGTGGGAACTACATGGAATATCGGAACATCACATGTCAGAACTATAGCTATTGGCAGAACAACACTTATTGGAACTCCATCAGATGATGGAAAAACATAACTTGGAACATGTGACACTACTTATTGGAACAATCAGACTACTGCTCCATTTACGCAGAGTGCAACGGGCCCTTCATTTTCATATGGGATTCCCATCTTTGATTCGAACTCTATCCTTACCTACTCCACCCTACAGACCATGGATCTAGGGGAAGGGAGCTCAAATTCTCCCATGCAAGGGTCCATTGGGGGAACCTCAACCTCGTATAATGCTATTCCATATGGTGGGGGTCATATACCTCCTCTGCCCCCTTTGCTCGGCGGTGCTTTCCAGCAACCCATTAGGCTAAGTACGAACTATAGCTTGTTTGGATAAGGTAGTATAGGACATTTTTCTTACACCACGCTGGTGGGATCCATGTCATTATGTTTGCTTGACATGTTTGGCAATAATTCTTTTTCGTCAGATGTCATCTCAACCGGGGGAAACCCTGGTTTTGGATAACAAAATCCTGTGCAGGGTATTATTCCTACATAGGGGGAATGTACATGAGTTTTCTCCTCAGAATGAATTTGGAATCCTTGGTAGGGATAAGTTCCCTTGCAAGGGATGTTGACTAGGGGAAATCCCTTCCATGGTCAATGCAACCCCGCGAAAGGCTCAATACCTATGTCCATCGGATCGGCAAGGGGAAACCCCTTCCAGAATATTTGGAACACAATGTAAGGAGAAATCCGTACCCAACCCTCATCATCCAATTAAGGGAATAAATCAATGATATCCCAGCAAACACAATTTCTGTACACTGGTCAAGGTCGTGGTGTCTACCATAACCCTAGCCAGCAACCCAACTTTTCCTGGAAACCTAGTGCCAATCAAAATCCAGGCCCCCTTTTTCTTGTACATAGTACCCAACCCAAACTACCATTTCTGGAAACATTACACCTGCCAGACTTGTCTAGGTTTCTTAACGACCTGATTTTTCATGATCCGCATTGGCCCCCCATGCCTACTAAGTTTCCCTCAGATATTCCAAAATTTGAAGGAAATACTGGCGAAGACCAGGGTGATCACGTGACTACATTCCACCTATAGTGCTCATCAAACTCGATGCAAGATGACTCCGTATAGTTGCACATATTTCAATGCACTCTTATCGGGGGTGCCACGAAATGGTACATCAAGATCAACCACTAAATATATTCTTACTTTAGCGATTTGGAGATGGTTTTCCTAAACCATTTCCAACTACCCATGAGATACGATGATGACACTGAATTGCCAGCCAACTTTGAGTAGACTAAGGATGATCATATCTTAGATCACATCTGAGAATGGTGGCGTCGGAAGAGTTTGATTAAGGTATAGGTCCCACTGCATTTCTTGTTGGAGTGGTTCATGAAGTCTTTCGTACCATTTTTATCCAAAGACGTTGCAACTTCAGGAGTTTTTTCAGAGGAGGCAATCATGAGAGGACAACAAATCAAACTAATATACTCTCAGTATGGATTACTCTATTGGATTTTTCCAGATGCACCATGGTCCATCCTTGACAAGTTCAGACAAAATTATGGACCACATGTCGATGGTATAGTTGAATGAGCATAAGGAAATTCCATTGATCAACTATCAAATCAATAGCAACAATTTTCAATACAACAGATAGCAGCTAGCCAGACCTCCAGTTTGGTTGTTTCCCCTACCCAAACGTTGGATGTACATAGTGTATAGTCGACGAACCCAAAGGCCAACCAACAGCTTGAAGGGAAGAAAAAACAATGAAACAAAAAGGGTAAAGGTGATAAGAAACATAATAACAATGCTGGTGGGGCTAACACAAAGAAGAGAAAGTCGAAGTATCTATGTAACCTTTGCATGAAGGAACATCCGACTCACCTATGCCATCGACTTGTGGAGGCCCATAATTTATTGGTGCAACAACAACCTGTTGTGTTAATGAACCCATTTCCACATGGGAAAAATATGACTAAAGCCTCTTCGAGAATAGATGGGGGTAGTCAGGGACTCCCCCACGTCTTCTAGTAATCCCTCGACCATGAACATTTATATGATGAAAGGTGACGCTTATATAGAGACCATGGAACATGATTACAGAATGTCGGAATCTACTGAAAAGGGTAAATAATTAGTAAACCCACCTATTCCTCTCCAGATTGAGAAGATGATGGGAAAAACAATGACACACATCCCGAAAGGGGCATTCAAGAAAACTTCTCATAATCTGAATGTGAGGGCTGCCCAGAACTACTCTTTGGTGGAGGATTTGTCACAAACCCTTTGCACGATGTCTGCTTTGAAGGCTCTCTAGAGATTCCCTTCATAGATAAAGGCTCTATTATCTGCCTTGGGATCTGCAGAGACTTGTAATCAAGGAACTATCGTTCTCGATACGAATGACTTGAAACCTCTTCTCCCTTACCATGTTACATTTCATATAGTAGTGGCTTACACGATGAAATATTTTACTTGGAATATCTTTTGTACGATGTTTGATGAGAGAACCTCAACTTGTGTGATGTTTTTGGTATGTTGGAAGGCCATTGGCTAACCCATTTTGTCTCCATCTCCTACTTTACTTACCAATTTTGACCATCGTTCGTTCAAACCATATGGAATCATTCCTTCTTTCCCTGTGCAGTTAGGAGGGAAGATCGTGTGTGTCGAAGTTGAAGTGGTCGATGTGCCTCTTGACTAAAAACTTTTGTTAGGAAGGTGTTGGACCTATGCAATGCATGCAGTGGTTACCACAGTTTTTTGGGTCTTGTTGTTTCCACATGAGGGTCAAATCATAAATGTTGACCAGTTTTCCTTCTCCCATCCTGACCCTTCATCGGGGGAATCCACAGTCTTGATGATTGATAACCCTCAGCCCAAAATCGTCAATGTAGGGGTTGGTTTGTGCCCACAATTGATGGGTACTTTTGATTACCCACCTCCTTTTGTTAATATCAAAATTATATCGGATGCCCCCGACCAACCTAGGGTTGATATTTTTCAAGTGTCGTTCAACTTACTTTCACGATCCGTAGAATCCCCATTCCCCATCAGCTATGATGGAAGGGATAGGTCATTCTGGCATTGCCATGCCCTTGTCCATGGCAGAAGTTGTGTACAATATTGTCCAGCAAGCTTCGACCGATCCCAATCTGATTCCCACATAGGAGTTAGATCCAGTTCTCAAGCCTATTTGAGCTCAAGGTTCCCTTGCCAATACCAATTCTTTAGACCTGGTATTTCCCTGATATGAGGTGATTCTTGAGGCATTGAATAGTCCAAATAGACCCTAGGATGATCTCCATCATAGCTCTTATTTCCTCCCAGAGTTAAGAAGAATAGAGGCAGGTGAATTTGTGTTGACTATGACTAGAGATAAGTCTTGTCCTATTAATCCTCTAGCTACATACCCAGTTTACACTAAGGGTAATATGACAAGTATCCTTGAAACAATCCCTATAGATATCTCTAGAACCCCTAGCGTCATGGAGAATATTTTTTTCGGAGCCGACTGCTCCCCCAAGGATATTCGAATCTATATAGACTTATTTAAGGAATTTTGTGACATTTGTTCCTGGTCTTACGAGGAAATTCCAGGCATTGATCCAAGAATTGTCGAACATGAGATAAAAACATATCCTAATGCCAAGCTTGTGTGACAGAAGCTTCATCCGATGAATCCTCGAAAAGTGGCAACTATTAAGTCTGAAGTAGAGAAACTGCTCAAATTTGGTTTTATCTACCCCGTATAGTTGACTCAATGGGTGTCAAATCCCATTCTGGTTAACAAAAAACAAGGTACAATTTGCGTGTGCATGGAATTCCGTGACTTGAACAAGCCTTGTCCAAAAGATAATTTCCCCACCCCATTCATTGATCAGATTGTCAATGAATGTGTAGGCTGTGAGGTATTTTCATTCAAGGATGGTTTCTTAGGATATAACCAGATTCATATTGAACCCAAGGACCAACATAAAACAACTTTTATCTGTCTGTGGGGAACAATTGCTTACCGTAAGATGCCTTTTCTCCGGAAGAATGTTGGAGCTAATTTTTAGCGGGCCATGTATTTTTATTTCCACGACCTTTGACATATAGTCGAGTCTTATCTCGATGATCTGTCATCATGCTCTCGCAAGAGATCTGATCATCCCACACACCTTTGACAAATCTTCGAATGATGTCACTACTATCAGATTCTCTTGAATCCTAACAAGTGTAGTTTATGCGTCACATCAGGTCATCTTTTAGGTTTCATAGTTTCAACAACAAGGATCATGGTCGATCCTCTTAAGGTTGAGGTGATAGTTCAATTTCCTTCCCCATGCATAGTACCCCAACTTCAGAGCTTACAAGGGAAAGTGAACTTTATTTGGCATTTTATCACAAACTATGCCGAGATAACTAAAGTGTTCATGAATTTATTGAAAAAAAGAGTCCCTTTCTCTTGGGACGAAACCACTTAGTTCTCTTTGGAAGCATTGAAAGACAAAATTACGTCTACCCCTCTGCTCCATCCTCCCAATTATAATAAAGATTTATTATTGTACTTGGCCACCGCAGAGTCGACTATCGGTATGGTCTTGGTTCAAGAGGATTATCTACTCAAGGAGCATGTGATTTATTACTTGAGTCAAGGCCTAGTTGGGCCAGAACTCAACTATTCCCATGTTGAGAAGCTTGCGTTGGAAATAGTGCATGTTGTCTAATGGTTCTGTCATTATATTCTTCTTCGCAAGACCACCATCATTGCCATTGTGAATCCATTTCAATATGTGTTGACACAATGCGTCATTGGCAAAAAGATCAATAGATGGATTGTAATCCTCCGGGAATCTGACTTGGATTTTGTTCCTATGAAATCCAAAAAGTCACTAGTCTTTGCAGAACTCATTTCGGAACATCTAACCGAATCAAGTGATGTTACGCCTAAAGAATCTCCTATTAAAGGAGATATTTTTCTTATCGCATCTTCGGACCCCTAATATGGAGATATACTATCCTATCTCCAGAATTTGAATTGCCCTGCTTCTACTTCTCGTGACGAGCATTGACGAATTCTCCATCATGCACAAAACTATCTCACACTCGATGACACTTTGTATCATCGAGGTGTAGACTGCATTCTTCCTCTCTCCCTTATACACGAGGAAGGATAACTCGTTCTTGGAAACAACCCAAAAGATTCTACGAGCCAGTTACTTTTGGCCTACATTAATTAAGGATTGCGTTGAGTCGGTCAAGAGGTGCCACCCATGTCAAATATTCTCTAGGAAGATGAGCGCACATCCTTCTCCCATGTTTCTCATCATCGTTTTTGGTCCCTTCACCAAGTGCGGAATTTATTTTACTACATGCCACCCGGCTTCAACCAAGGGGCATCATTATATCATCGTAGCAGTAGAATACTTCACAAAGTGGGTCAAGGCTATGACAACGTTTAACAATGATGGAAAAACAATGACTCTCTTCATTTTTAACCATATAGTAGCAAGTTTCGGCATCCTGAAGGAGATTATCGTTGACCATGGCAGTCACTTCCATAACAAAATGATGTCCAAGCTAACATCAAAGCTCTATTTAAGGAAAGAATATGCATCACCCTACTACCCACAAGCRAATGGTTATGTGGAAGCTCTGAATATGTCCCTTAAGACGATTCTTCAACGACTGATCAATTATGCCAAGTAAAATTGGCATATCATGTTGTACTTGGTGTGATGGGCCTACCTAAMTTTTGTAAAGACTTCCACCARTTTATCACCTTTTCAAATCGTTTACGCGTTGGAAGAAGTCTTTCCTGTTGAGTTCCAAATCTCATCTTTAAAGTTGGCAGTAGAGTTACTACTAGACACTTCACTGCTTGAGGAATTCCTATTATATGTATATTATCTCGATGGGAAACATCGTGATGCAGCCTTGGACATGAGGCTCACAAGAAATGATTCAAGTGTCAATATGATCGGTTTGTTCATCCTCGGATTTTCTCTGAAGGCGACCTTGTCCTGGTTTACGACCAAGACAGGGATACCCTGGGGGCAGGCAAGTTCAAACCCATGTGGTTCGGACCTGTCATTATGAAAGAGGTATTAAAGAAGGGTGCTTATCATCTGGTTGAATTTGAGGGAAATTCCTTGGCAGAGCATAGAAATGGACTCTACCTCAAGAAGTTTTACTCTTAGATTGGTCGTCTGGGTGACTTCTTGTACATATGTATAGTTCTTATGTAGTTTTTTGTTGTCTTTTTTTATGGACATGTTGTTATTTGTGTCATCTTTTTCACTGTGGCAGATGTCAAGTGAATCACAGGTGTTCTTTTGTTTTGCGTACGGTGCTATCCGACACACTCGGAGGCCTGTTTCCACAGTTTGGGTGATTTTCATGCCTCAAGGCCAGTTGCTATCTTCCAGAGGTATCTGTCTAGGTGACTCCACAAACAATGTCGTCGAGTACAACGCAATGATAGATTTTCTTCGTGATGCTTTGTCACATGGAATTTCTCACCTCGGGGTCTACTTATATGCTCAGTTGGTTGTGTCCTAGTTAAATGGAGTTTACCATGCTTATGATCCTACATTACACCAATGCTTCCTTAGGGTATGTCTCTTAGAACATTTCTTTGATCACATTACATATATCCATGTTCCTAGGATATTAAATCAAATCACAGATACTCTAGCTAATCAAGTATTAGATTGGTATGTTGCACACACATAAAAAGAAGCACAGACATACACATGTACTTAAATTTGTAAAAATGTGATCCATAATACAATAATAGATGTAAATATATATATATGTGTGTGTGTGTGTGTTTGTGTGTGTGTGTGTGTGTGTGTGTCAAAAGTGTCAGAGTACATAGGTGGGCATGAATGCCTCAAACAATAACATTTGGTATACATCACGGGGCTTATGCCTTAAAAAATATACAAAGAGTGCCTTCGGCACATGATGACTCAATCCTATCTGAGATCAGGGCCTGTTGTCCCTACCATAGTGAATGATGATGCTATCCAAACGTTGGAAAAGTTGGACCCCAAGTCCATGGCACCCTAACTAAAAGAGGCTGCATGGATGGAGGGATATCCTTGATCTCATCCATGGGAACAACATGAGTGAGCACGGTGAGGTTCCACTCCACCTGTCTCAATACTCTCTCGGCCTCTCTGACTGGAGGTCCCCCTATGACTGTTGGTCTATAGATTGCTACTGGTACTACCTCTGGTCAAGGACTTTGCCTAGTCCTCACAAAGTCTGTCAGGTGCACTGGTCCCACGTCTGTACATAACATATACATAGATGTCAAATACTTTGATACACATAAAAAATGATATATATAAAATAAACTAAAAATTAAATAACTTTAAAAAACATGTACCTATCTCTCCTTGCTCCTCTCCGAGAGGTACGGGCATATTTGGATCTCTAAAGAAGTTGATTCCAACATAGGGGTAGTCCTCTATCTCTAGAATCTTTCATTCCCACCAGTTGAAGAATTTGTCATCGAAGGCCTCTAGGGTCCTTCCTCCCCCCTGTCATGGCATCAATGCTTCCCATATACATACCGCTGGGAAGGAGGCCACATGTCCCTCGTACTGTATCTCTCAAACTCAGATTGGGAACCCTCTCAAAGAAGAACGAGCATAGAATGGTGTTGAACCCAAAGTTATTGTTGTTATGCTCACGACACTTTGTCAGCCGCCTTTCCATGCAAGTGAGCATTGTCATACTCCAATAAAAAATACATGCGTCTAGGCACCGCATTGCACAATACATGTGTGCCCAGGAAGCCTGGTGTAGGGTTGTGGATCTAGTGATCCTCCCAATGAGCAATAGGATCACCTTTAGTGACAAGTTGGTGATCTTTTTTATGGGAACTTGAGAACCTACTTTCTCATTAACGACCTCGCAATGCATCTTGATGTAGTCTGGGATGTTTAAGGGTCTAGGGGAAATGTGTGCAGATTGATTGGTTCCCCTCTCCTCGAGAGGCCAGTCATGAAGTATATATCCTCAATTGTTGGAGTCAATGACTTCCCCTCAATCATAAATTCCTTTGTGTCTAGGTGCCATTAATCCACCAGGGTGTTTAGTAGCCTAGGTTGTGCCCTCATAAGCAAACATCAGAAGAACTTCCACAACCCACATTGTTTCAATGTGGAAATGGAAGCAAGGTCCTCATCAACTAAGATATCAATTTCCTTGTGTTCCCTCTCCTTCCCGTGGACATACATCATGTTCCATGACAGCTCAAAGGGGAGTTATCTCTTGCATATTTATTTTTTCCATGCTTTTGAGGGTGTATGTAGGTTGTTTAGGACATAATCGTGTATCTTCCGCGGGAAAATTGTTTTCTTCCTGCAGACATATGCAGGCTGTCCTTGGACAACCCATGTACACGTATGGCCGCCATTTTTTATGAGAGCATGCCCCTCCAAGAAAACAAAAACAATGCATAAAAGAAGAATGGAAATGCAAGAGGGATGAGTTTATACTTTCTTGGTCCAAGAGGAAGTTTATTTCGTCCTATGAATCTTCCATAATCAACTTCTTTAGAAAAGGGGTATTTTTTACCTTCTGGTTAATTTTCAAATTGCAATGGTGAAAATGAGTTGTCAGCTTCTATTTATAGACTTTTTTGGCCCTTTTTGCCACTTTTTTGAACCCTTTTGTCATTTTTTTTGGTTTGTAAATCATTTAATTTGGTTCTTGAGTTTCTTCTTGGATGTTATGATTCACTTTTCTTTTTGGTTTGGTAATTGTTTTGGGATATGGTTCAATTTTAAAGGTCCTTTGGTAAAAGTCATTTTTTCCAATGTTTTGCATATAAATTAGGATTCCACCTCTAATTTTTGCATCTTGTTGTATTTTCCACTTTTCCATAGGATCGATCCCACCGAAGTGCGACACAGAACCATCATTGTTTCTTTAGAAGTGTCGTGATTAGGTGGTTGAGCCTAACTTTACATGGATTCCCTAGATAGATCCTTGTTGAATTTTGGCCTCCATGTTGTCTATAAAAGCTTTAGGCTCAAGAGTCCTTGTTAGTCATGTAATGGTTATGAGTTTGAGCCTCATTTGTCTGATGTACCATCACTCTTTACCTCACCCTTGAGACTCCCAAAATGAGCACACTTTGTTGTCTTTCAAGCTCGCTTTGAAATACGAAACCAACATCTGACAATAATACATTTATGATTTTCAATATTGTTTGGATTAACTGAGAAAAGTAACCTCCTGGAGTCTTTTTTAAGCCCTTTTCAGACTCTCTAAACATGAAAATATTTCCAAGCAATCTTGTTGTCCTTCACGCTCTCCAAACTCAAATTTGAAGGCACGTCTGCCCGACGGTAGTTTACCTCTTTTTCGGTCTGGATGGTCAATTTTACGAACAAAGGTATACTCTAGGAACTTCGGTTCACTAGAACAGTATCCTCAGGTACAAGTTTAACCCTTTTCAGGGCCTGGGGGACTAAATTTACCAAAAAGGAACATTCCCCTTGGTTTTTTTTTATAACATTTTTCGGGCCTTGGAGATTACTTATGAAAAAGGAACCCCCATGGAGTCCATAGTTAATCTCTTTTCAGACTCCCTAAAATTCAAAATATCGTCGAGTGACCTTGTTCCTTCACACTCATTAAATTGGTCTAGAAGAACATCTATTGGCATGAGTTTACCCTTTTTTAAGCATGTGGGTTATGGAGGAAAAAGGTACACCTTGGGAGATTCATCTCACCATGAGAGTTCTCCTCAGTGAATTTTATACTTTTTCGAGCTAAGGAGACTAAATCTGGAAAAAGGGAGTGAGTATATAGTTAAGCTCTTTTTAGACTCCTTAAAATTGAAAATATTTCCTAGTGATATTGTCTTTTTGACATTCGTTAAAATGGTTTTGAATAGATGTATTTTCGGTGCTAGTTTACCCCTTTTTTGAACCAACTGGACTATTCTGAAAAAGGTACCCAATGGAGTCTTCTTTTATGTTTTTTTTTAGACTGTCTAAAAATGAAAAAACTACCGCACTTACCTTCTCTGGGCTCGTTAAAATTACATTGAAGGGGGTTTCATTGTGTCTTGCTAATCACATTTGCATCTCTGCGTCTTTAGCCTAATGCCGACTCCATGTTGCTCACTCATTTTTGTAAATTAGCAAAGATTTTGTAATGTATTTTGGCCATCAGATGCTCTTCTAACCTCACACATTAGGGGGCATCTATTATAACCATACATTTATCTACATATGCACACTTGTATTTTGACCCTCTTACTTGCATTTTTTGCCAAGCCATCACTAAGTTTCTCTTCTAAAAAACCCATTTTTTGAAGATGTACACGCACTGCACAATACTGCCCACATACATACGCTTACTGCACCACTAAAACCCGCGTACATACACATGTTGCACCACTACAACCCGCGTATACTTGCAAAAGTTGCAAAAGATAAAAAGTTTCAAGGAATTCGTTGAGATTACGGGCTATTGGGTAGTTTCCCAACTAATCCACTGCCTATAGCCTGTCACCCAACCAAATAACCATCCTTTTGTCATATAAAAGGATTTTTTGGGGTCTCATTCCACATATATACATAAGAACAATGAAACTCTGTCTGTTTCACATCCCCTCCTTGCCCCAAGTAATTGCAGCCCTTTTGTGAGGATTGCCTCAGAATTCCCCAATTTTCCCTTCTTCCTCCATCAGAACCCATTCACTTCCCCAAAGAGATCTGAAGGTTGAGAGGAGAAGCCATACATAGGTGCACTTGGAGCTTGGTGAAGAGGATCCCAAACCAGGTTCATGGAGAAATAACCAGCTTTGGTTGTAAAAGGTATAATCATTGAATTATCAATAAAAGAAGTACTTTTCATGTCCCAAATCATGGCGTGTTGAATGTTTTTAATGGTTTATGTTTGGATATTCTAACATATAACCCTTATTTGTATATGAATTGCATTCTTGTAGCTTTTTGTTTGTTTTTCTTTGAATGCAGACAATCCTTGGGAGGAGTTTTGCAATCAGCGAAGATTTCAAGCACAAGAGGATCATCACCGAACGCGAAGTAGAGGTACAATTACTCAATCCTTGTGATATTTTATTTTCTTTTATAAGTCTGGGGTATGTTTGGGGTAGTTAGAGAAGTATTTGAATTTTAGACGGTTGTGATATTCCTACATTTTAAACCCTAGTGTAGTCTTAAGGGGGTTTTTTCCACTAGCACCCTCCTTTGAAATAATGTGCCCAAGCAACTTCCCCTCTTCCATGCCAAAATTAGACTTCTTGGGGTTCAATGAGATGCCAAACTTCCTACATTTTTTAAAATACCTTCTTAGATGTTTAAGATGTTCTTCATTAGAAACTGAATATACAATGATATCATCTAAGTAAATAACACTAAATTTATCTTTCTCATCAGCAAAGGCTATATCCATATCTCTTTGGAAAGTTGCTCCTACATTCATGAGCCCAAAAGGCATTTTGGAATACATGAAAGTGCCCCATGGTGTTGTAAAGGTTGTATTTTCCTGATCATCAGGGTGTACCATGATTTGATTGTACCTAGAGAAACCATCCAACATTGATATTTTTTAGAACCAACCACTTTCTATAGAATGTGATCCATCTTAGGTAGTGGGTAATTGTCCTTGAGAGATATCCTATTCAAATTTCGAAAGTCTACACATAATATGATCTCTCCACTCTTCTTTCTAACAAGTACCATATTCGCCACCCACTTAGAAAATCTCAAAGATACTATGATCTTAGCTTCAAACAATTTTTTTTTATCTCTTTTTCAATTAATGGCAGCGACAAAGGGTTAATTCTTCTTAATTTTTTCTTGAAAGGTTTATGATCCTCTTTGATTGGAATCACATGTTGAATCACCTTAGTATCATAAAATTTTATATCTTTATAACTCCAGGAAAAAATATCAGGAAATTCTTTCATTCAATTGATATACCTCTGCTTTACCCAATGTTGCAATATTCAACATCTCCATAATTTGGAGTAATTTTAGGACTCCTGGCCACATCATTATTGTCAAAGAGTTTTTATAGTGGGACCAGGCCTTTGGGAATGATGTTATTTTTTATTTTCATTATATCCTTACCAACAATTTGATTCTTGAAATAAACATCATTTGCGAACACAACTGTATCTTATTCTTCACAACAATATTCCTCGTCAATATTCAAATTTGAAAATTCACCATCCATCTTAAGGAAACTTTCTTTTGTTTATCATCTTCGAAAATATTCTAGTACTTAATGTTATCAGGTACTACTGGCCCGTGCTTGACCTCAATCTCATATCTTTTGTTAGGAAAAATTGGAATTTTGAAAACTAAGGATGAAGTAGCCAGGGCATCAACAATTTCATTTCCCCCCCATGGAATCACTGAAAGATTATACTCTGGAAATTATTTAAGAAGATCAAGCACTATATTCCTATAGGCTCTTAATCTAGGATGTTTTTCTTGATATATACCCTTTATATGACTTATAATCAGCTCAGAATCTCCATGTACAACTATCCTCCTAGCACCCATTTCTTTCAAAGTATTCAATCCCAACACTAATGCCTCATATTCATCCATGTTATTGGTGCAATCAAAATCAATATTATAAGAACAAAGTTTGGTACCTGATTTGGGGGGTTTAATCCACACACCATCAAAGCTCATATTTCACATTTCTTTTTCTTCTTTGTTTTTCTAATCTAAAAATTTCTTTGTTTGTTGATCAAGTTTGTCTTTGATAGCCATATCTGTCTTTGGCACCTCCTCCTCAAAATTCAAATCATTAAAGAAAATAGAAGAACCAATCTCAGTTTCCACAGAATAAATGGGATGATTGTTTGGTTGGGCTTTGTTAATGACCATGTATTTGAGCAATAATTCCATGTACAACCTCCTATCTTGACCAAAAATAGGGATATTGGTGTATGACATATCCATTTGAAAGGTCCCTTTCAACTTTGCATCCCATGACCTAGATAACAACATGCCAAATTTAGGAGGGATATCAGCAACCACTACATCGATGACCATATTTTTTGCTGGAATTTGAGACAAAGATACCACCAGATATTTGATTAGGCCCAAACACTTCACCTTCCTTGAATCAAAGGAGAAAATATATTTGTAAGGACTCGTAATGTCAATGAACAATTGTTCCATGACCACCTTGGGCATTAGATTATGGGATGTTGTTGAATCCAACATAGCATTATGCAAAGTTGTATCATGAATCTTCAGAAATATAACATAGAAAGGAGGGACCTCATCAGCCTCACTACTCTCCTCTACACATGGGCCAAACAAGATGGTAGGATGACCATCTTGTATATTTAAAGTATCAGAATTGTATTCCATCTTGAGCATATTAGTGATATGATTTCTATATTCACTATTCTTTATCAACTCATTGAATGGAACAAAGATTTTAATTTTGGCCATCTCACTTTCAAAATTAAAGGAAGATGAGGTTTTTTCTACCTCTTTGGTGATTGTCTCCTTTCTTATTTCAAGTACTTTATTTGGAGGTTCTTCCTTCTGCTTTCCTTTCTCCATAGCATTCTTTGCAACATAGTCCTTTTTAGGATGAATTGAAGAAGGTGTGTTATTTTGAGATTATTTGGTAGTATTTCCCTTTGGAGGATTTGCAGACACCTTTTGTTTCAAAGATTATATTGTTTTTGGAATTGCATGATGGCATTCTGTAGCCCTGTCTTGTAATATTCCTTTTCCACTGACAAAATTGCATCATTCTCCTGCATGAATATTTCATTTGCATCCATGAACTGATCATGTTCTTCTTTAGTCAAAAACACCTATGTTTCATCACCATCACAACAATGCATGTTGCCTTCAAAAGTTTCATCAAAATTTTCATTTACATAATTACTTTAAAAAGGAGGTCTTATTTGATGATCACCCTGGTTCCTCTGATATCTTTTTCTGATTTGTGGAACTGTTGGTCTCCTTTGATTCCTAGGTGGAATATCAACATGTTCTTTAGTGTTAGGCTTATTATCTAAATACATCCTCTCCATGATTTTATCCATGGTCTTCATCATCAATTCAAACCTCTCTTCTGATGATTGTGAGGTTGAAGGTTGTGCCTTGTATTGAACCTTGTTCATGTCCATGTCAGAATTATGTTTGATCTTTCTTGAAGACATTAGATTTAATTCAACTTCTATTGCATCACTCATCATATCATATAGTGAAGTAGATCTTATTTCCCTCAACAACAAAGAAAAATCAATTTCAAAGGAATCAACATATCTAAGTTGAGAAGCACTAGGAGGAGGTTTTAATTAAGTAGGAATTGAGTTGTAGACTTTTATAAATCTAGCTGAAAAATCCTATACTGTTTCATCGGGTGACCTTCTCATGTTGTTGTACTAGGTTAGCAACTGAAGGGATTTTTTCTTGTCACCCCACTTTGCAAGAAAAATTGTTTCAAAGGCTTCAAAATTTAGGATACTTGCTGCTGGGAGAACTCTAAACCATTTTCTGACTTCTCGTGCAAGACTTTCTGAAAACAACCTCATTTTTGCATCTTCAAATCTACTTCTTCTAGGTCCACAAAATCATTGAACCAGTCTAACTTTTTTTGGGCCGACACGTTTCCTTCAGCATCATACAAATTAATCCTCTGATTATATTCCCGAGGAAAATCATGTAATTGGGCAGGTAGAACAAGAGGGGAAAACCTAGCTACCATCGCTGCAGTAAGAACTTGAAGTGGTTGTTGGTTCTTAGTAGGAATCACAAGAGGCTTAATAGAGGCAACTAAAATTAAATCTTGGAACCTCTTTTGATCAAAGATGATTTCATTCAAGCTAGACTCGGCTTTAGCTCTGAACAGATCTTGTTCAAATTTCAAATCAAAATCAAGGTCTTCAATACTTTTCACTCCATATTTGGGAAAATATAGATATATGTCTAGACACAAAACTGGGCTTACTAGCCTTTCTTTTCTCTTGTGTACAATTTTCTCAGGATCAGACACAGGGATTATTACTTATGGGTCTTGATTTCTCCTGGTATGAATTCTCTTGGGAGCCAGGATTTCTCGCTCAAGCTACTTTGTGATACTGGTCTCTTTATAATGGAGTCACCAGGGTAAATTTAGTCTCATCCAATAAGGTGTTTGATTCACTATCACCCTCAAGAATGATATCTAAAAATTTAAGTCGTTCTTTTCCCATGGAAGATTTCACTTTCGATCCCCGGTAGCAATGCTAGAATGTTAACACTCTGTAAATTTGTTCAGCTGATAAAAAAAATGACAAAGGTAACCTAAAAACCAACTTTATATTTGGGTACTAGCCTTCTCAACTTAGATATGGCTCTCTCCTATCACTTGGTATTCAACAGATGAATTTTCTTTAAAAATCAATGGCTAGGTTTTGTTGTTTTGAAGGGTTTTTATAATTTTGTTGGCAAGGAAGAGGAGGGACACTTAGGGCTATGGAGTCAAACTTATAAAATGAATGGAAGCATTGACCGGTCGATATAACTCTCCATAGGATAAAGGCTAAATGAGGTGATAAATCTAAGTTATAAATTGTAAATTTGTAGAGTGTAAGAAAAAAGGAAAAACATATAACCGTATCAAAGAATTAAATAAATGAATTATGACATTAGTTAGGAATAACTTGACATAGTTTAAATTTCTTAAGTCAATATCATCACAAGATGAATTCTCGGCCTTTAGCTTTCGAATTTAAACAGAAGACAATGTAAATGAAATCCGAAATAAAGGAAATGCATACAAATAGAGGACAAAACTCAAATCACCACCATTAGAAACTTTTCACCGAAACTTCAAAAAATTTGCATGTGTATTATATTCAACTTTAGAAAATTGCATTCAAGTTCTAAATAGCTAAAATCGTTCCCTTGCACTTCTTCCAACAAATAATACATTTGGAACTCCTAATATTTATACAAGTTGAGTTCCTTCGGTTTGAAACCGATTACAATGATAAAAATTAAATGTTTCGGTTTTTGAAACTGATTACAATAATTACAAGGGACAATTTCGATTTTAAAATTGTTTACAATGATTAGCAAGAAAATGTTTCATGATCCAGATTCTAGTTCCTCTGGTGTTTCGTTTTTTTTCTTTACCACTTGTCCTGTTCTGGTCTTCCACATGATCTTCCATCTTCAATGACATCTGGACATTATCTACTGGACCTTGGAAAACTACACTTTGTCTTACCCAACCGTATTATCTCCTTCCATTGCAAGTCAGAAGGAATATCATAATATATCATTTCCCTGATCATGATCTCCAAGTCAATGTAGGAAGCATATGACATGATTGATAGTCCAATTTTGACTGTTTTGAACTGATTCAGAATCTCAAAGTCTGTAATAATATGCTCAACCAGTGTAGCTCCTTTCATATTTTACTCTAGGGTTTCAAACTTGGAATGATCCATTTTGCACTGATTTAAGCGAGAAATGTATTCTTCTTGATCATATAATTCTCTTTTTCCATCCCAAAAATGGTAGAAGTCCTTTGATAAACAATTCTTCAAACAAATCCTTGAACTCTTGCACACTTTACTCCATCTGTGTTTCCTTGATTTGTACTGATTTCAACAGGTTATTTTTAGCAATAACCCTCCTGGACCAGATAATCAATGTAGTTCTATATTTGACTCCAATAGTCTGAAGGTCTACAGTAGGAATGGAGTTGAGTAGATTTATGGCATTTTGGGCCCATTCTGATGGCTTCTTTGCTAAAATTTCATTTACAACAGTGCACCTTCTTCTGGCTGTGATGGCTATGTTGTCTTTATCATTGATGAAATTCAAATACACTCTGAAATTGGTAGCTTCAACAGCTATAGAGTCCCATATGATATGCTTTCCCCCATGAAACAAGCATTTTCCTATTAATCTCATCTTCAATTTATCTATTATTTCCTGCAAGACTTCATTATCCTTTTCAAATTGAGACATTCTTTCATCCTTTGCTTTCATTTCCTGCTTCAATTTCTCCATGCTCCATTTTATCCCTTTGATTTCTCCTTCTTTCAGAATAACTTGTGACATACCCTGGACAAGTACTTCAGTGTTTGGCCTAGATTTTGCAGTAGGAGGTACAACTACAACCCTATTTAGAAATTTTGTCTGCTCTTGTGACCACTTCACATTTTCTTGTTCTAGCTGCAACACCCTAGCCTTGTAGTCCAATGCCTCTTGACTAAGTGATTCATGTTCATTTTCTAGAGCAACCTGCTATGTTGTTTGTGGATGATCTGTAGCAGAAATTTTCAATTTCTTCTTCAAACTTTGAGTTAATTTATCTTTCTCATCCAATGACGATTTCTCCCCTTGGGGGCCTTCAGATTCCAGCCTCTTGACCTGAGTCTACCAAACTCTGCTAGATGTTTTTTCTTGCCTCAAATTTCCTTCCAATTTCATTGCATAAGATGACATCTTTGAATTCTTCAAGCTTAAACTCAGGTAATCAGAATACTACATATCAATGGTATTCTTATGGAATTTGACCTTGTCTGAAGCACTAATGTTGTCATACCTTATATTTATCTTAGATACTTTGTCTTCATCTGCAACTACAATGTTAAAGGTCCTCTTTTGAACATACCTTACTGTGAACAGAGAAGATTTGTGCTGAGAAATATTTTCCACTTCAGGGACTAAATCCCTCATCTCACCCAGAGTTATGTTTCCCTTCTCAGCATAATGTTTTTCCAAATATTCTTTAGATTTATAATATTCCCCATATGTTTTATCAAAGATGTGTATATTCCTGCTAAAGGTTCTTGAGATGCCTTCATTTTGGAGTTTTCTTTCCTTTTCAACCTCTACAATGCTAGTGCCACTTTCCACCATATCTAGATTTACTTGTTCTCTGGGATCTTTCTCTTATAAATTCACTATATGTGGAGAATATAAAATATTTATATTCTTAGGAGTAGTCTATCGATCACTGGTGCCCATGGCCTCTGAACTACTTCTCTTGCTAGGAACATTCATCTTAGGAAATTTGACTATTAGTTTCTGAGGATATTGTTGTGTTTGACTTTGTTGTAGGGTTTCCTCCACTTGTTGTCTTTGACTTTGTTGCAGGGTTGCCTCCACTTGCTGTGTTTGAGTTGGTTTCAATATTGCTTCCATATCAACACAGAATTCTAGGTTTGCTATCTTATCAAAAACCTCAACATGTTCATGTTAATAAGGGGTCGGTTTGTTCATTAATCTTCTCTTTGATATGATTGGGTGTGGATAATATCTTCTTCCCTGTAGCTATGAAAAAACAAACTCTTTGAGCTTTTATTGAATCTGAGATAAGCATGATCTAGTTTTGAAAATGACGGGGCCAATGATAAAAGGGAACTTGAGGTTGGAGGCTTTGCTCATCTTTAGGAAATGCTCTATCTCAGATATAATTATTTTCCAGATGAATTCGAGGGAAAATATTATGGGGCTCAGAAAAATAGGCAATAGATAGGGGGATTCATGACAACCATCAGCCCAGATTACTGTTGAGTGCATGAATAGTACCCAATCCCCCACTCTGTTCTATCGATTTGGCTGTAGATATATCCTCATGACATCCAAAACTCTAGGTAGGCTGGTGTTGAAAATCAAACAGTAAACTATGGACATGACTTTTTTTATAAAGATAAGCAATGTATTCCTTTTACATTCAGTTGATACAAATTTTGCTTCAGGAAATTCTCTCTTATTGGTTTCCAAAAAAATCTTCAACAGATAGGTGTAGTATATGAAATGCCTTAAAGAGATAAAATTCACTAGTTGTTTATGGATATTATCAGCTATGAATTGATCAAAACTGATGTGGACTGACAGACCAGACTCTGACTTAAAAAATGTCAAAAGGAAACCGAGCATGGCTTGGACCACATGTTTATCATTGTCTGGACCTAAAACTTGACTTAAAAGGAAAAATACCCATTGGACTTCAATAACCATTATACTCACATTCATTGGCAAAGACAGACTCTCTGAGAAATGTTCTGGTTTGACAATTGTCTGTAAAAATTGATCTCAGACTTCTGATGGACATTCTCTGTATACCCTAATTATCTTTTCTTCATTGAAAGGTTCGGACATTACGGAGAAGTATTTTCGTATACTAAGGGAATATCGAATTTAAAGGAACTCAACCCTACACATGACCTCGAATCCTTGTTTATTCATGACGACTCTTTCTTCATGTGAATACTATTCAACGCACCAACCTATAAATTCAGAAAAAGGGAAAGAGATTTCAACATCATAAGGGACTATGGTGGCCTGTACTTCTTTAAGGAACAATATACACCTTCCTACTTTATCAAATAGGCTGCTTCTGGACACAGAGATAGTCGAAATGGTGATTTCGATATCAAAAACATATGAATCTCGGTCAATTAGTGCTTCTTCATTCACCACAGGATCTTGTTTTGTTATTGAATTGATCCATGGTTGTGATAAAAAATACCTAGAAAAGAGCGGAAATGGTGTGCAATTGGTGTACTTTTGAGATGCATTTGAACGAGGGTGGTTGCAACAAGTTTCAAACAGTCCAGTGTTCAAAAATATAATAAAATAAATAACAAATTCCCTTTTATACTTTTCCAAATTTTGGGGTCGTGAGGAAGTGGTTTGGGGCAACCCCCTTTTCACCCCGAAATGCACTTGGTGGCGCCACGTATCCCCAAATGAAAACCACAGTTTGAATTTAAGCCCTCTTTCCAAAATTAACCTCTGCGTAGTTTCTCCCCTCGAAATCATCCTCGATCATTGATCTTGAGAGTTCACGATTTGCGACGTATTGGGCCCCATCATCTTAGCGCTCCTTTCGGATTTAGCCTCTTCCTTCCATATTTATCCCCTTCCCTGGTTGATCAGGATTCCAAACCAATTTATCATCTCGCTAGATCCTAAAATCTTGATTTCACATAAAAAAAAATAATGGTGACTAACATAAATGACCTATGGGTCAAGGTGGTCCCCATGGGGAACATACTATATAATTTTGTAACAACTGGATCAAGGACCTATGGGTACATGTAAAGTTAGTTATGACCCACTTATGTAAGCGACCAATGTGTCAAGGTGGTCCCCATGGGGAACATAATATATAAGGTTGTAAGAAGAGAGATAGAAAAGGAGAGGCTTGTTAGAGATTCCCGAGGAGGAATCTTTAGAGAGGATAAAGTTGTAAAATTTGTATTACAATCTACTCACTTTTGTAATGGATATTGTATCTGTGATGTTTTCCATGTAAATATCATTATATATTTATCAGGAATTAATGGAAAATCAATAATTTTTTTGACTCATACTTGTATTATATGTGATTCTTGTTGTGATCTTCAATGTTTTTCCGCAATATTTAATGCATATTTATAATAATATATGAATCTACCTACAATAAATTATATTAAGTTTTTTTTAATGATACAAAAATCATTGTATTGATATTTCTAATGGAAATGAAATACACATTGATGAGATCCCTTCTAAGTTTTACATTAGGATCCATTTCTTTTATAGATTACCTCTATCAAATAATACTATAGCCTATCCTTATGAATTTGACTCTTACAATCATCCTTATATAGGTCAGTATTTAAAGAAATAGTTCCACAACATCATATGGATGCTAAGACAAAACTATGAGACAAACTCTCTCTAACTTTACATAAACAAAAATTAAAACAAGACCAAAATTCCATTCATAAAAAAAATATGTAAGAGTATGGTCCTTAATCTCATGAACAAGAAAAACAAAATCCTCCAAAATGAGTGCTTCCTTTGATAATTGATTAGMTTTTTAGTTGATTTATTGATAGACATGAACAAACGAAACCTCTTCAAAATATAATTTTTTTCCATAATCTTATTGAAAATAGGCCCCCAGTCTCATCCAAATTTTATGAGTAAAACAAAATGAATACAAATCTATATTATTAACATAGAGACTCAATGAACAATAACAAAGATACAGTAAAACATGGCTTCTATTAATAAAGAAATATATTGAAACTGTAAAATGCAGATTGAAACAAGCTTGCTAGAATGGTGGCGGCTTACCTTTGGCAAGAGATGTGATGGTTGCGGTCATTCACAAAAAGATGAGTAAAATGAGGCTCCAAAGGCCTTTACATAAACCATGAATTAAAAAACCCTAGAAATCCAAAAGCCTAACCCTAGGGGATGAAGCGCCAAAAGTCATGTGGGCCCTGTTGGGGTAAGCTAGTACATCAACTTCCCGGGGTCGTAACTTTTGCATACGATCTCCGTTTTAGGCGCACGATAGCCCATGGAAATGTTTATTTGAGGAATACACATAATTTCCTCACACTATAACTTATTATATAGTGTGACTATGGTGGGCCCAAAAATGTTGTTTAGGCCCTCAAAACGACCACGAAAGTTTAGGACCCAAAAGCTAGAAAAAAACTTCCAAGATGAAAATTGAAACTACCAAGATGAAATCTATAAGTGATCGAGTTGTAATAGGTGGGTGGCCACCGATATTCACCTATATCAATCCTCCCACCTAAGAAAGAAATGGTATCCATTGTGTTGAGTTCCCCCATCAAATGAGGAAATTTCTGTTGAATTTGGCCCTGGGTGAGCCACTTTCCTTGCTACAGGAGTTGTCTTTCTTTGATAACCCGATAAAGTTGGATTCTTTGTTGGAAAAGTCCCTTGACCTATGTTTCCATGATCTGATCAGTGGATTCATGTCCCATGCAGTCATGGTTGAGCTCTATGGGTGTCAATTGTTCTTCTATCTTTGAGGTGTCCAATAATGGTGGAAAATATGGCCGAAGGAGGTCCACATTAAATAATGGATGCAAGCGAAGGAAGGGGGGGATGTTGAGCTCAAAACAATTATCACCTACAACTTTGGTGATGGTGTAAGGTCCATAGTGAAGCGGAATAAGCTTCTATTGGGGATCTATAAGATGTTCTTTCTACAAGTACAGTCAAACTTTATCTCCCACCTGAAACTTGTGTGGCACCTGGTGTTGATGATGGTGTTGCTTGTACTTGGCATTGGACTTCTGTAAAATATATTGAACCTATTGGATGATCTGTTGGATCTGCTCAATGAACTAGGGAGATTTGTAGGCTTCAGTTTGATCATAGGATGAGTCTTCCTGGGTGGTTGCAAGGGGTAGTGCAATATCCATGGGACCCAATGGTTGAAATCCCAACCCCACTTGAAATGGGTTGTGGTGGGTTGAGCTATGTATGGCTCCATTGTAGCTATGATAAATATAGGGAAGACTCTCATCCCATGTGCATGTATGCTTGGAATTGTACATGCGCAAGATATGCACGATCATTTGGCTGACAACCTCGGTTTGGCCATCCGTCTGGAGGTGGAAGGTAATGTATTTGGTGAGCTTGGTGTCCAACATTGACAAGAAGCTTGACCAGAATGTGTTGAGGAACTGATTGTTCCGATCTGAGACTATGGTTTGCGGTATCCCAAAATGTACCCACACTCGTTCGAATAAGAGATTGGGAGTGGCATCTATTGTGATGCTCTTCTTGTAGGTGGCCAGAATCATCGTTTTATAAAAAAGATAAACCACCACAAAAACACAGTCATTTCCTCGCTTGGTTGATGGAAGGCCTGACATGTAGTCCATCGAGATGGATTCCCATAGCTTGTCAGGAGTAGGAAGAGTGGTGTACATGCCTTGTTTCTTAATGGTCGGTTTGGAAATGGAACAAGTAGTGCAAGACTTTATATACTTATTGATATCATGTCGAAGTTTCAGCCAATAGAAATGTTGTTGCAGAACAACCACTATCTTTTCTACACCAAAGTGTGCTGCCAACCGACTGTAGTGGTCATCCCAAGTCAACTTCACTTGCTCACTTGATGGAATGAAGAGATGGCCTAGATGGAAAATCAACCCATCCTAGAGATGGAAATCAGAGACGGTTTTTTTCCCCCCGGCATCTGCTAGGTGGCAGAGAAGTGAGGATCTCTCTCATAGAGTTGGGGCCATCTTATACTTTATGTTCAGATGGAACTACTGCAAGTATGTGGACCACTTCTAATGGTGGTAATTCTTTTATTTTCCTCATGTCTACATGAACTGCAATGACTTATGATCAATGTGTATGATTGTCTCCTTCCCGAGAATGTAATGCCTCCACTAGCAAAAGGATTGCACAATGAATTACATTTCTTTGTCGTAAGTAGGGTACTTACAAGTGGAATATGATATTGTATCATTGTGATATGCCATGGGGTATCCGTGATGAGTGTGAATTTCACCCACGACATAGTCTGAAGCATTTGTCTCAATATGAAAGGGATGTTTCAGGTCAGTTAATGAGAGCATTGGGGTTGAGCACAAGAGTTTCTTGAAATAATCAAACTCTTGTTGTTGTGACAGGACCCACATGAAATTTTCCTTACCACCACCCCTAGTTACTTGGTTGAGGGCCCATGCAATATGGGAGAATCCCAACACAAACCTGCGATAGAAATTGGCAAGGCGTAAAAATATTTGAAGATCAGTGAGTGTGGTTGGAGATTTCCAATCATGAATGACCTGGATATTGGCTAGACCAACATGCATCCCATGCTCATCAACAATGTAGCCTAGGTATTGGACCTTATCCATGTCGAAGGAGCATTTTTCCAAATTTTCATATAGCTTTTGTTGTCAGAGAGTGTACAGAACCTGCTCGATATAATGCAAGTATTTTGCACAATTCTTGTTTTATATGAGGATGTCATCCAGATACACCACCATAAAAGGATTGGTGAAAGGCTACAAGATATCTTCCATCATCCTCATGAAATTTTTTGGGGCATTCATCAAACCAAATGGCATGACCAACCATTCAAAAAGACCTTCTTTCAACTTGAAGGCAGTTTTCCATACATTTGTTTTCTCTATTGGGACTTGATGGTAGCGAGACTTCATATCAATATTACTAAAGTATTTGGCCCCCTTGAGTTGTTCAAGGAGATCATCAATTCTAGGAATCAGGTACTAGTTCCTAACTGTGATTTTATTTAGGGCCTAGTAATCGATGCAGAGTCACCAGGTCCCATCTTTCTTTTGCACAAGCACAATTGGACTTCCACACGGTGATGAGTTGGGTCAAATGTACCCCTTTTGGAGCAGTTATTGGCTCTGACGCTTGATATCCTCATTTTCTAACAAAAAGCATTGATAGACTGGCCCATCGGGTATGTCAAGGGTCAAATCAATTGGATGCTTGACCTGACAGTGCAGAGGTACCCCAGTTGGTTAGGAGAAGGTGTATTTGTATTCTTCCTTGACCTATCCACTTGCTTCTACTACATGGAGATATTGGTTGCAGAGGCCATGGATGTGACTGCAACCTTATGCTCACTTTGAGAGATAATCATGAAGAAGAGAAACTTCCCAATCTGAGAGATGAACTTCCTTCATTACTTGGCAGAGATCAAGGAAATGGCAGTAGGTGGGACTACCTCGGGTATCCTGTACAATTTCCTATCCAAGGTAATAATAACTCTCTAAGGCCTAGACTCATACACAACATGGTGTTTCCATAAACAAGGTTTCCCCAAAATAACATCACAAACTTCAAGGGGAGAAACATCACACAATACCTCATCTTTGAAGGGCTTGATGTCGTAGGACAGGAAACACTATTGGATGACATGAAGATCACTTCCTTGGTGTAGCCATACGATGGTGTATGGTTGCGGGTGCATTGTTGTCGGTAGGGCCAACCACTTGATGACCTCCTCTAAGATGAGGTTCTTCTGGCTACCGCTATTAAAGACGAAGTGTAGTAGAGTAACCTTCACCCACATATGTGAATGAAAGAGGCGCTTTCCTGCCTCTGGATCATCAAGTTCCCAGGGATGGATCTTATTGGTAGAAACGATGGCACTAGGTTCTGCATCAATAAATTGTCTCCACTTTTTTGGTTCTGACTCAAAGTTGGAACCTGCATCTGATTCATAGGATTTCACCTCAACCACCAATGAATGCTTTAGGCGGCAATCAATAGTGTTATTCCAGGGGATATTATGTAAGTTGCACCACTTCCCAATGTCTTTCTACATTTTTCCATTGTCCTTATTTGTTTTTGGATTATATTGGTTGTCCCAAGGTTCTCCATATTTTCTCTTTCCTTTGTTTTGCGGGTTGGGGTTTCCCTTGCCCTACTTCTGTTGTGAGGGGTTCCTAGACCCAAACTGTCGTATCTTTTGTTTAATTTTCTACTCGATTTTGACAACATATCGATAGGTCAAACCCAAGGACAAGGTGTCCAGAAAATCCATTTCTTTATAGATGTACCTATGGAGACTGCCACAATTCTTGAGAACCATATGTTGCTCAAAATATTTTATAGCCATCTTGGTGCACAAATTATGGAAGATATTTGTGAACTCTGGCATTGTTTGGTCCCTTTCTTACCAGAGTGTGGTCCATATTGTGTACAAGTCATCATAACTTCCAACAGGGTAGTATTGTTCCTTAATAACATCCCTGAAGGAATCCCAGCTGAGTACGAATGTAAATAATGAGGGTTCTTATGTTTCATTTTTCTCACATAAATTCTCCCACCAATCTTTGACATGGGTGATGACTTTGAGGAGTGAAAATGTAATATTTTCTCTATTGGAAAAATTATGGATAGAAAAATACGCTTCTAGCATATTCAACCATTTGTATACAACATCTACATCTATTTGACCTTCAAATATAGGAATATCAAAGTTGATCTATACCTTGAAGGGGGTGGTGCCTCCGCTCAAGGAAGATGCGTCATCTTTTGGTAGCCGTCAAAGGATTTGCGCAAAACTATCCATCATATTGTTCCTCTGTTGCAAAAGGGATTCCTTGAGAAATAGTTTGAAAGGATCTCATGTCCCATAATATTTATTTTCTCCCACTATGGAGGCTCCAAAGGCTCCAAAGGTCTTTTTACATCAACCATGAATGAGGCTCCAAAGGTTCCAAAGGTCTTTTTACATCAACCATGAATGAGGCTCCAAAGGAAAGAAGATGAGTACAATGAAGCTCCAAATGCCTTTTTACATCAACCATGAATGGAAAAATCCTAGACATCCAAAAACCTCCTAGGAGATGAAGCGCCAAAAGTCATGTGGGCCCCGTTGGGGTAAGTTAGTACATCAACCTCTCGGGGTCATAGATTTTGCATACGATCTTCGTTTTATGTGCATGATATCATGTTGGAAATTTATATTAGAGGAATACAAATTATGTCATCACACTCTAACATAATTTACAGTGTGACTCTGGTGGGCCCAACAAATGTTGTTTAGGGCCTCAAAATGGCCCCAAAAGTTTAGGACCCGGAAAGCTAGAAAAAAACTGCAAAGATGAAAACCGAAACTACCAAGATGAAATATGTAAGTGATATATTTGGAATAGGTGAGTTACCATCGATATCCACCTAGATCAATGTCCAAGTTATAAATGTTTCTTTTACCATTTTCCCAGTCCATCAAAAGTTTGGAGTCACCAAAGAAATGTAGCTTCTTAACTTGACTACCCACTGCAACGTTAAGTAGGATCCAAAGGGCATAGAGTTCTTCTCTATTGTTTGTTCCCAAACCTGTTGGGGGTGTGATTTATCATAGTATACTTTTTCATGTTGTTTATTTTACAATGGAAAGTTTAAAGAGGGTGGTTGTGCAAAAGAGGCTAAGTCTTCCTTGTAATTTTCAACGTCTAAATTGTACTAAATGACAAAATGAAAATGCACGCCCAAGCTTCCCTGTAGATACACACAATGTTTTATAAGTTTTAATATGGAGTTACATAGATGGTAAATTTACCTATGCATATAAATTTCAATTGAAGAATAAGAGAGGTTTCTTTCATGTACCTATAATTGGGATTTCATGTAAATTTGAATGAAAAATTGTCTCAGCCTCAAATGCACACCCTAGTCTTAATTTTGAGCCAAATTTGGTGGTTCAACTTGTATAAGATGTAGTTTTTTATTTTACACATTCCTATAAACTTATATTGACATTTTCAGACATAAACCTTTCTGGTGTACATAAAGGATAAAAATTTCATTGTAAAACCAAAGGGCCAAATTCTTAAAGTTGGCTATATTAAACTACATGCCCAAAGTTGGCTAAGGCTCCATAATTAAGAATTTAAGTTTTAAATTGATCATTCCAATATTTATAACATGTTTCTACAATTAATAGTGCATTTACACTCCAAAAAATTATGATTTCTATGCACAAAGTTTCTCGATATTTTGATGAATCAAAGGATAGTGAGTTATGGGAGAAACCAAGGTTAGTTTTGCAGTTTTAGTCATAAAATACTCTTATGTGAAAAAATAGGCAAGAGATGCATAGTAAAACCCTCAAAATACACAAATTGTATGTAAAAAGTAACCCAATGTTATATTATACCTTATATTCAGGTTTTGCATGTTGTTGGGGATGTGGTTGATCATAGTAGACCGGTTCTTGTTGTTTATTTTGCAATTGTAAGTTTAAAAAGCGTGGTTGTGAAAAAGAGAAAAAGTTTTCCTTGTAATTTGTAAGGTCTATACTAAGTGATAAAATGAAAATGCATGCCCAAGCTTCCCTACAGCTCCAAAAAATGTTTTATAAGTTTTAAGATTGAATTACATAAATGGTAAATTTACCTATGCATCTAAAGTTCAATTGAAGAATGGGAGAGGTTTCTTTCATGCACCTAGAATTGGGATTTCATGTAAATTTGAATGCAAAACTACCTCAGCCTCAAATGCATGCCCTAGTCTCAATTTCATCCAAATTTACTGGTTCAACTAGCATAAGTTGTAGTCTGTGATTTTACACCTGTCTATAAACTTATATTCGCATTTTCAGACATAAAACTACCTGGTGTGCATAAAGGCTAAAAATTATATTGTTAAACCAAAGGGCCAAATTCTTAAAGTTGGATGTATTAAATTGCATGCCCAAAGTGGGTTAAGAATCCATAATTAAGGATTTAAGTTTTAAATTGATCATTCCAATATTTACAACCTGTTGGTACAATTAATAATGCATTTACACTAAAAAATGGATGATTTATATGAACAAAGTTGATTCAGGTGGATATTGGTGGCCACCCACCTATTCCACTTGGACCCCCACCATTGCTTATTTCAGTTTTTCAGTTTCAGCACAGTTTGCTATTTTTAGCAGTTTTTCAGGTCCTGAACTTCCGGAGCCATTTTGAGGCCTTAAACGACGTTTTTTGGGAAAATGGGGAGCAACATGGTTTGTGGATTGATGTTGCTCACCCAATAGTTGTAGTCCTTGGATAGATCTTTCTAATGAAGTATAGAATGCGTCAAACGGAGATCGTATGCCAAAGTTACGTCCCTGGGAAGTTGATGTACCAACTTACCCAAACGGGGCCCATAGTCTTGGCATTTCATCTCCTAGGGTTAGGTCTTTGGATGTTTATGGTTTTCCATTGTTTCTCAATAATAATAGGCCTTCGAGCCTCATTGTAACATAGTTTAGAGGCCAGTAGCCACCACATCTCTTCTCATAGATAAGCTACTAGTGCCCTAGCTAGTTTATTTCCATTCTGTCTGTAAGCATATTTCAGTCATTTGTTATTAATGAAATGAAGTCTTATTTCCACTACATCTCTGTGTTTATGTGTATTTCTATATTTCATTGTGTTCCTACATAAATCCAGATCAGTGGTATTAGAGCGGTCTTCTCATTCTCGATCCTTCTTTGCATGTCCCCAACGAGATCGGGGTATAAGGAGTTGGGGCTCGATCTGGTTGAACCTTTGCAAGATCAGCGTCGCAAACCCCGACGACCGCCCATGGGGGAAGAAAAGAAAGATGAAGGAGCAGGAGATCCTATCAAAATGTTGCTCGAGGAGGCCCTCGAGAAACAAAGGAACGCAATGATGGACAACTTTGCCCAGATTCCTCAATGGATTCCGACTGGCGATGCATTAACATCCAAAGGCCACTCTGGAGGCACTACTCCTTTTAAGGTACAAGTAAAATTTGACATTCCCATATTTGATAGCCAAATAGATGCAGATGCCATAGATAGATGGTTGAATCTGTTAGAAGTATATTTCTCAGTTCATGACTTTTCCTACCAAGAAAATATTATTTTCGCACTCCTCAAAGTCACCCCACATGTTAAGGACTGGTGGGAAACCTACTCGGAGCAAGAGGGAGAGGGAGAACCCTCTTTGTTCTCATCCACACCTACCTGGAATTATTTCTGAGACACCATCAAGGAACAATATTATCCCGTGGGGAGATATGAGGACAAATACATACAATGGACTACGTTGTGGCAGCAAAGGGACCAAGATGTGCATGAGATGACGAATCTGTTTCATACCCTACACACAAATTTGGGTATCAAAGATTCAGAGAAACATTTGGTGCTAAAGTACCGTAGTTGTCTGCACAGCTACATTCAGGAGGAAATGGAGTTCCTCGACATCTCCTCGCTTGGTGTGGCATACTGATATGCTGCCAAAATTGAGTAGAAGTTCAAACAGAAGAAGCGATACTTTGGGTCTGCAAATCAGAAGCAAGGGAAAGGTACTCCCAAACTGCAGAACAAAGGACCAAGCCAAGGTGGGGCAACCCAGGAACACCCACCAAATCCATAAGCAAAGAACACCACGAATCTGAAAAAGGACATGGGGAAGTGGTGTGAGTTCCATAAGAGCTCCACTCATAACACAAGTGAGTGTCGGGCCAAGCATTCACTGGTAGCCGAGTTGAAGGCTTCTGAATCAGATGCATGCTCCAACTCTGAATCAAAACCTGACAAGGGGAATGACAGGGGGAAGAATATTATCGATGCGGAGCCCAATGCCACTATTGCCACCACGAAGATCCAGAAGGAGGAACCAGAAGATCCAGAGGAGGCAGAGTGTCTCTTCCATTCCAAGATGTGGATAAAGGGTTCCCTGTTGCAGTTCATTGTTGACATCGGGAGCCAGAAGAACCTCATCTCGGTAGAGGTCATGAAGCGACTGGGCTTGCCGACCACAACACACCCACAACCATACACCATCAGGTGGTTTCACCAAGGACGGGACCTCTGCATCAGTCAACAATGTCACCTTCCCTACAACATCAAGCCCTTCACGATTGAGGTATTATGTGACATTGCTCTTCTTGATGTTTCTAATGTATTATTAGGCCAACTGTACTTGTGGAAGTGACATGATGTGTATGAGTCCAGGCCTCATGTTGTTATTATCACTTTGGGCAATAAGTTGTACAGGATATCAGAGATAGAACCTCCTACCACCATCTCTTTGGTTACTGCAAAACAATGCAGTAAGCTCATTTCCAAAACCAGGAAATTTGTTTTCCTGATGATCCACCCTCAGGGAAAGAGGAAGACTGTGGCCATGACCTCCAAACAAGGCATTGCTACACAAAAACAATAGATGGATAAGGTCATGGAGGAGTACGAGGACATCTTCACCTCCCCCACAGGGGTGCCTCTACACTGTCAGGTCAAGCAACCCATCGATCTAACCCCAGGTGTGTCGTTGCACAATGGACCAATATACCGATGCTTTGTCCTAGAGAATGATGAAATCAAGAGGCATATTGAGGATTTGTTGCAGAAAGGTCACATCCGGTCGAGTTCATCACCCTGTGGGAGCCCGATCATATTGGTGCAGAAGAAGGATGGGACTTGGAGACTCTGCATTGACTATCGGGAACTGAACAAGATCACTGTCCAGAATAAGTACCCGATCCCACGGATTGATGATCTTCTGGACCAACTCAAGGGGGAAAAATATTTTAGCAAGATCAACTTGAAGTCTGGGTATCACCAGGTACCAATCGAACCCTCTGATGTGTGGAATACTGCATTCAAATCTAAGGAGGGCCTTTTCGAATGGTTGGTCATGCCTTTCAAGTTGACAAATGCCCCTGCAACCTTCATGAGGCTAATGGACGACATCCTATGGCCATTCACCAACTCATTTGTAGTGGTGTACTTGGATGACATTCTGATCTTCAGCCAAACTTGGGAAGAGCACCTCCACCACATCCGACAGTTCCTCCAAACACTGCGGCAACACAAGTTGTGTGCCAATTTAGAGAAATGCACTTTTGGCATAACCCAGGTTCAGTATGTGGGATACATTATTGATGAGAGGGGGGTGCATGTGGATCCAACAAAGATCCAAGTCATTCGGGATTGGCCAGCCCCAACCACCCTAACAGAGCTCCACAGCTTTTTAGGTCTTGCCAATTTCTACCGCAGGTTTGTGTTGGGATTCTCTCATATCACTTGACCCTTGAGTCAAGTCACCAAGGGA
>SNQJ01S0027153.1:177701-217224 GCA_010110895.2 Picea sitchensis
GTTGAATGTTATCCTTTAAAGTTCCTATGAATACATCAATCAAGTGCTCATCTGGAATATATGTTACCTTTATATTCAATCTTTGGAAGTTCTCAATGTGCTCGGTAAATGAACCCTTTTTCTTGAGATTTATCAATTGGATAAAGAAGGTAATGTTCCTTGTATCCTCATAGTGTGTTATCAATTCTTCCATGAAAATTGTTCAAGTGATGAGTGATTTGAGAGAACAAAGCCATCGATACCATACAAATTGATTGGGTTCTAAATATAAAGAAGAAATTTGTATCTCTTGTGTATGTGGCACATTATGTAGATCAAAGAATTGCTCCATCTGAAGTATCCATGTGATTGGGTCCTTTCCATAAAACTTCCTCATATCGATCTTAGGAACATGGTTGGTCTTCAACCCAAAGTTGGATTTTCTCCATTCTTGATTCACCTTCCTTGTGTCCTCATCATGAATTTCATGGGATACATTTTCACTTTCAGGTGTCCTCTCTATTAATAATTTTTTCAATCCTTCCATGATCTCCTCTTTTAAAGCATCCATCTGAGTATTTATTGCCTCAAACGTAGCTTCTGCTGAATCCATCATCTCTTGTAGTTCATCTTTTGTTATTGTCTTATTTTGTAAATCATTTATGTCCCTATGCATTTCTTGACCTTCATCAAGAGTCCAAGTAGGATTGTTTGGAGGCTTATTTGGTGTAGAAGTTCCCTTTTTTGGTGGCATGTTGGCCAAGTATCACTTTAAACCTTGATTTTGAGGTGGTTCTTCTAGACAATATTCCTTTTATTGTATCTCCAAAATTTCAACCCTTTTAAGTATGAAATTTTATTTTTTGTAGGTCTCTGATATTTCTTCTCTTCAATGCCATAAGTATGATAAAAATTGGATGTGCCAAGTGGAATTTACAGTAACTTCCCCACAACTTGTTGATTTTTGGCCTTCACAGGAGATCTCACTTGTATAGTGTGCCCCGCACAAAATAATTGATATAAAATTCTGAAAATCATACCAGAACTACTATGGGCTCTCCAATATACAATGCAACTAGTCTCACTCAATTTGGATACTCTAGGAATAATTTATGATTGTTTTACCCGGAACACCTACTTGAGACTAGTCAATAGGACTAGTCAGATACCCTATCTTCCATAGGGTGTATCTACAAATTTAAGATGACCCAAAACCTGAAATTTCTACCAAAGATACCTTACTAATTTTTGAGAATATCCTTCAGATTTCAGGGTCTTAACCATTACAGAAAACATTTTATAGATAAAATTCCGCAATGACTCAATTCAGGCTGATTCCATAACCCTATATTACAAAGGATGTATCTCCAAAAGTATAAGGCCTCAGGTGCTAAAATTTTAACCCAACATACCTTGATCTATATACTAAATATCCTCCAAGCCATTCCTTCTTAATCATTGTAGAAAACAAGTTATAGTGAAAATCCCACAATGTCTCACATGTAGCAGTGAAACCCCAAGACCTTGAGCTCTGATACCATATGTTAAGAACCAAATATAAATATAGCATAGAAAAACCTAAGAATAAGTACTCAATGCCTTGAAAAAGAGATAATTTCAGATAATAAGCCTCTTCGAGGGGGAAACCTCCTTTTACTCCACATAAATGTTCAAGTACAAGATGATTCCAAATGAAAATGTCTCCTTGGTATATATAGGAGACTAGGAGGCATAATTACAAATAATTGAATAAAGATGACATAAATAAAATAACATTACTAATGTAATATGCCCCAATTAAGGGGTAATGAGCCAATATTAGGGCTTAACAAGAACCGACACAAATTTGGGAAGACCCAAATCTCTCCAAGTCGAGGAGGGAAAAGTGCTAACGGAGGTTATCATCTCCGTGTTATATCAGATAATGTATCTTCCTAGAAAAGACATAGGAGGAAGCATTGGATACCCTACAAGACCAACCCAATCAAATGGAACCTTGTCAAGACTTAGAGGGAGAGAACTTGGGAAGAGTAAATCTCTCTCTTGTTCAGAAGGTGAAGTACTAGAAATTCTAAGGACATGGCATAGAAGGTATAGAACTAGAACCAGAAGAGTGAGATCGACCAAAAATTTCATTGGCACGACTGCTTCCTTAAACTTGTCACTCTCTAAGAGAAGAGTGGGGTCAATTGAATATTGCATCGATATGACCACTTCCTCAACCATTGGTTGAATAGGATGTGAGACAACAAGGTCAAGAGGTGCATCACCCCAAAAAACATGAGTGTTGTCAATCGAAGATTGCATCAACACAATTGTTGGTTGAACAAGATGTGAGACAATAAGGTCAAGAGACGCACCACCCCCGAACATAGGAGAGGTGTCGGTCGAAGATTGCATCGACACGACCATGGGTTGAATGGGATGTGAGACAACAAGGTCAAAGGACGCATAAACCCCTAAATGAAAAGGGGTGACAGCCGAAGATTGCATCGACATGACTGTTGTATCAACCAAAGAAGGAATAGAGTGTTGTGAAACCATAGATGGCTCAGAAACTGAAGGGCCCTTAGGTGATCCCCACGCTTCCGGTATCCCAACAATAACAAGACACAAATGAGTAAGGTGACTTCCTTCACAAGTCTTTCAAAGGAATCTAGACTTACGACTGAGACGTCTAGGATTATAAATCATATGAATGCCCCCATCATGACTTGGAGTGGCTGGTGACATGATCCTAGCATGACTTGCAGAGGCTGGTTGCAGGTATTCAACATGACTCGTAGAGGTTGTTGACCAATCTCCAACATGAATAGCAAAGGTTGGTGATATAATTCCAGTATGACACACAGTGACTAGACTTGTTCCCCTAGCATGACTTGCAGTGGCTGGTTGCAGGTATTCAACATGACTCGCAGAGGTTGTCGACCAATATTCAACATGACTAGCAGAGGTTGGTGATGTAATTCCAGTATGACATGCAGTGACTGGACTTGTGCCCCTAACATGACTTGTAGTGGATGGTTGCAGGTCTTCAACATGACTCGTAGAGGTTGTTGACCAATCTCCAACATGACTAGCAGAGGTTGGTGATATAATGTCAGTATAACACGCAGTGACTGGGATTGCAGAGGTGGTGAATTGCGGCACATCCAAGGAAATATTGGTTCTGAGAAATTGCAGGCTAGGAAGGATCCTAGTTTACACCCTGTTCCTGTCTGGCAGGATAGTATCCTCCTCCATACTGATTCATAGAGGGTTGTAGGGGCATCGACACTGAGTAAGCTGCTTGTGAAGAGAAAGTGACATGACAAGGGTTACTCATGTGAGGATATATGTTGCCCCTAGATGAAGGAACTTCGTGAAGGGGGTTTCCCATACTAAAAAAATTACCTCCCCCAGATGAAACACCAGGGGAAAGATGGAGGTCAGCCATGGGAAAAATGTTCATAGGAACCGACATAGTGGAAGAAGGAAGATTCTTGCACTTACTTGTCACATAGTGGATTCGTAAGAAGGAATATTCCAACCTCCTACTATAAGAGGTGTTTGAAGGATATGACTCCCACCAAACGGAGAGGGATAAGAAGGAGGCATCATGCCCCCAGACCCAAAACTTGTATTCGCATAAGGAGGTGAGATAGAGGATGGCAAGTGTGACGACATATTAGACATACCGTGAGAAAAATGATTAGAGACCCAAGGCATTTACTGAGTACCATAATTATGCATACCATTATAAAAAACAAATGGATTTTTCCCCATGAACGTCCTTGAGGGGTAGTAGTAAATGAGGGGGCCAAAGGAACCCCACTATCCATGGTAAAGAGAACTCAGTATAAACTCTCAAGGCCAACTAGTAATCAAAGAGCATACCAAAAATCCAAACGGCCAATATGCATGCAAACGGGCTAAAGTGGTTGAGTGGCCTCCCTCGCTAAAGAAGGTATGTCTAATCCAAGAGGGACCTGAGACTCCCCGCTAAAGTTTGGAGGTAACAAAATCAGTTATAGGGTCCCTCGTGGGATTAACAACCAGTCGGTCGGATCCCCCCGGAGAGGTAATCTTCCATAAAGGTTGTGTGTTGTCCGACCCCTATCTGATTGAGGGTACAAGAAGAATAACCCCTGCAAGTAACCTATGAGATACCTAAGTCAAGAAAATAATAAACCATTGTATAACCGATGCACAGACGAGAAGTCACAAGTCTATATTACTGTATGGGAAGGGTAGAAAAGACCAAAACCTTGAAAGAACCGCCTCTCAGAGAGGTATGGGTACTAGAAAGATCCCCAAATACGAATAAATCCACAAAAATATCTCTAACACTAGGCGAGTATCTAGGAGTTATCCCTTCAACTAACTTCGAGCGACCTCGTGATTAACTCTAGTGTGAGCGAAGCATCCTGATCTTACCAATTATACAATGGACTTCTCAAATCCCTGTCTCAGACACATATGCTGATTTAATTGCCTTGGAGAAGTTTACTCACAAAATCCTATTCCAAGGCACTAAATCCTAGACTAGTTTGTGCACCCTAAAAATAAAATCGTGACTAATCGATTTTAGTTTAAAGCGTAAATTTTATTGGTCGTGATTACTCAAAAAGGCATGGAAGTGAAACTCATGATATTATGACTCTGCAAGAAAATAAATATAAATATTATGCAAAGTCTAATTTTAATTTTTTCAATGAATTATATGCGTATAAAAACAGTGCAGTTTTCAATTTCAACCGTGCAATTCAGAGGTAAAATGCAATATTTCACTAAATGCACTAAGCTAATGATAAAGATTCAGAAGAAAAAAATGCCAAGCAATGTAAAATGCCTATTTTTTTTGTATTTTCAATATATTAAAGAGAAAATGCATGGACTGAAAAGAAACCTGATATATAAATTATACTGTGTATAAATGGAATGACTCAAGAAGAATACCAAGCGACTAAGAAACAACCCAGAGTTCAAGGACAAATCAAAAATGAAAAACGATGAGAAAGACTACACCCAAAAATTCAACTCCAAACAGGTTTCCTGTCAACCCAGAGAAGCTCAACATGCACTACAGAGACCTAAGAAGGCTCAACAATCATCAAATCCCACCCAACAACCACCAAATAAGCAACCAAGCAAGGAAATAAGGTGTACACAACTGTCAGAGAAACAAAGCATATATACATAGCTCACGGTGAGACAACATGCATGTATACGCGACTGTCAAGGAAAAAGGCACATACAAGCTTGAAAACAAAGCCAGGCAAGTGCAAAAGGATGAAAACTCAGACCCAAAGTGAACAGAATCTGTCAAGTAGTGATACGACAAGAAACACAAAGGAAAAAGAGAAATGCAAGGAGAAAAAGTACTTCAACCCTTAGAAAGAAGATCTCTCCCCAGTGGAGTCTCCAATTTTGTTACGAGGAAAAAAATCTCTATGGCCAGGGTAAACTACAACAGACAAGTATGACTGCAGAAATCTACTCAATTCCAACATATGTTATATAAACCAATGTGCAAGAAAGATAAGAAATAATCCTACCTCATTCCAACGTTTGATGATGTTCCACTGTTGAGTACTTTGACCCAAAGCTTTGTACCTGCAACTAGTTCTCAACAAACCAACAGAGAAAGTATATAGTGATAATATAAAGGGGTTAGCACATTATATAGCATAATCAATTAGTAAACATTACAAATATTCCCATGGATAATAATCATATATTTGCACGATACCAATTGGACGAGAAAGGAGTATTTCTATTAATAAATGATCAGCATAAGTGAAAACATTATAGACTTTCGTGTCGGCACGGTTTGAAACCAAGAAACCAAATTCCTTCCAACTGGGCCTCCACCAAAGGCAAGCTCATAGAAAAGAGACAATGAGGTTCTCTCAACAATCGGGAAATATATTGGGGGCTGAACACTGTGTTCAGACTTGAGGGACAAAGGGATGCAGACTCAATATGAAGTAATTTCTCTAGAGCAACTTTGCTCTCAAAGTTGAATGATTTCTCCTTTTCCATAGCTCGGAATTGAGATATTATAGCCTTCAAAATGAAACTGAAGGGCTGAGTCAGAGCGTTTCTAGTATATGGAAGGCCAAGGACCAGAGATCTCCTATCGTGACATGGAAACCCGACTTCATTTTTGTGTTTTTTGGCACAAATCCCAATGTACATGGGTTGTATTGGAGAAGCCTACGCACACGCATGTTGTATAGTAGATAAGATGCATATATGTGGAAAAATATGTATTTTTAGCTCTGGATTCATAAAAAAGGGATGATAAGTCTCCATAGGGAAATGGGAAAAGGCTCTCTATGCAAGATAGCAATGGTGAGGCAAATCTTGCTATAATATGCTTCCAACTGTATGTATTTATTCTAGGATTGGTTCATGGACTTCTTCTCTATGTCTTGATGGCTCGACCTCCATTTTTTATGCATCGGCTGGTGAGGCATTGACCAAAATTGAAGAGTCAGGGATAGGTCTGGTACTTACTTGTTAATCATCTTTCGATGTGTCAATTTATTGTTCTGGAACTTCCTCTTTCTAACCTTCCGATCCCATCTCATCCCTCGATCTGTCCATTGGGGTTCCCAAAAACTCAAGTAGCTCAGTGTCTAAGACACTTTTGACCTTATGGTCACTCCGCAGAAGGTTTTGAATTGAATAATAGGGACCTGGGGTAGATTCTTTCTCGAGTTCCTTTTCCTCTGTAATATGCACCGGAGTAACCACAGAAACCTTCAAACTCTCCTCCTCATCATAGATAGTTATTAATTCAAACAATGGGTTTGGCACACTTTTCCTACATGGTGTCCTTGCTATCTCAGGATGGGTTTAAATTCCCCCTAGTCATATGATCTGTGGTGGTGGAACTTCAGGGTTTTCTGGCCCGGTGATTTCTTCAATTTGTATTTTCTATAAGCCACTTAGCTCTCCTTTGCTTTCAATTGGGTCATCAGTGAGAATTCTCGACATATCTACAAGATCAGGGTCATTATGTAGTTGATCAATGATCCTTTATGCCCCTTCTATCAATATCATCCCTCTTCTTTGTTCCTCTGTAGTCTCTGCCGCTCTGATCTCTTACCTAACTATGAGGGACTCTTGAGACGACTTTTCTATTGTCTCCACATGTTCTTCCATGCTCATATCCTTTAACCTAGTCAGGTTCAAGTTGACCATTCTCTGTACTACCTCCTCCCAGTCCTGAGCACATTCTATAAAAAAATCATATTCAAATTTATCATGCATGTATGGCCAATAGGAGGATACTTGTGAAGCATGTTGGGGAACCAAGACTTTAGGGTCGTGCCTGTGGAATCTGCCTATCGGGAACCTGAAATCAGGTTGGTTCATCCCTTATTGTTTGGATTAAGAATTTTCCTTTACCAAATAAAACCCCACATGGAAGTCGTAGGGTATGAAATCTCGATTCTTGTCCTTGACTAGAGTGGCGTTATAGCCCTACAAGATAGTCTGATAGTCGATTTATCCTATAATGATATGGTATAGGACATGATCAGGGAGTATATGCAGTGCATCGGTGTCCCAAACACCCTAATATAGGTTGAGTTTTCATCCAAATATGAGTGGCCTACCTTCATTTCCATTTTCTTGGCTGCTACGGATAGTCTCGGGCATTCCTTTTTAAATACAATAAAATGAATAGTCTCGGGCAACTCTAGATCTCTGAGTTTGTAATACTTCCAGACTTCTGTTGGGAGGAACAATCTGACACACCCACCATTCTCATCGTTGATTAATCATTTCTTCATATATGTATGGTTGATTAACCACTTCAAAACCTCCATGCATGGTAAAACCGGGGTTCTGCTAGCTACCATGTGCAAATATGATCGTCGTATATTTGGGAACCCCTAGTCATTGAGCACCCTTAAATCCAGGTCTTTGTGTGGGATACACTCTAGGTACTCCTCCCGGCTGATTCTGTTGAATAGGTCTCCCCACTTTGGGAGAATTACTGATCTAGATGGATGCCAGTGGTCTCCCACATATTCCAACTGGTTCATTTTGGCAGTTTCCAGTTTGGCAGTTTTTTTCCTAGTTTTCAGGTCCTTGACTTGTGGGGTTGTTTTGAGGCCTCGAACAACATTTTTAGGGCTCACCACAGTCGAAATTTCCCTTTCATGGATTTCAAGAAAATTTGTATTCCTCGGATATAAATTTCGAATGGGCTATTGTGCACCTAAAATGGAGATCGTATGCAAAAGTTACGACCCCGGGAAGTTGATTTACCAACTTACCCAAACAGGGCCCACATGACTTTGGGCGCTTCATCTCCTAGGGTTAGGTTTTTGGATGTCTAGGGTTTTTGACATTTCTGTTTATTGTAAAAATGCCTTCAGAGCCTCATTGTAATCATCTTCTTTCAAATGAGTGCAACTGTCACATCTCTTCTCAGAGATAAGCCGCCACCATTCCAACAAGTTTGTTTTCCGCTGCATTTTACAATTTCAGCTTATTTCCTTATTGAATAGAAAACCAATTTTATTGTATCTCTGTTATTCTGTGTTAAGCATATTTTAATAATCTGTATTCATTTCATTATGCTCATAAAATCTAGATCAGTGTTATCAGATTGGTCTGCTCCTTGTCATCTTAATGCATGTCCCCAACGAGGTCAGGGTACAAAGACTTGGGTCTCGAGCTTGTTTCTCTTGAAGAAAAAAGATCTCGCACGCCCAAACGACCTTTCATGGCAGGAGAAAATAAATATGACGGGACATGAGATCCTTTCAAAAACATTCTTGAGGAATCCCTCATGCAATAGAGGAATGAGATGGTGGATAGTTTTGTGCAAATCCTTCAGTGGATACCAACATGTGACACATATTCCTCGAGCAGAGGCACTGCCCCCTTTAAGGTACAAATCAACTTCGATATTCCTATATTTGAAGGTCAGATAGACACAGATGTTGTAGACAATTGTTTGAATCAACTGGAAGGGTAATTTTTTGTCCATAACTTTTCAAATAGAGAAAACATTACTTTTGCGCTCCTTGAAGCCATTCCCCATGTCAAATATTGGTGGGAAACTTTCTGTGAGCAAAAGGAAATAGAGGAACCCTCATTATTTACAGTCGCGCCCACCTGGGAATCCTTCAGGGATGATATTAAGGAACAATACTACCCTGTCAGAAGTTATGAAAACTTGTATACCAAATGGACGACACTGCGGCAAGAAAGATACCAAGAAGTGACGAATTTCACAAATATCTTCCATACCCTACACACCAAGTTGGGTATCAAAGATTCAGAGTAACATCGGGTGCTCAAGGATCAAGGTGCTCTGCATAGATACATCCAGACTGAAATGGAATTTATGGACATCTCATCCTTGCGTGTGGCCTATCAATATGTCATCAAAATCAAGCAAAAGCTCAAACAAAAGACATGACAATTTGGGCCTGGGAACCCCTCGCAGTAAAAACTAGGAAAGGGCGGCCCCAACCTATAGAACAAATGACAGATCAAATATGGAAAGTATCAGGACAACCAGTCCAAGCCACAAGCAAAGAAGGACACCAGAAAGACAAAGAAGGATATCGAGAAGTGCGAATTCCATAAAATCCCTTGGCATAACATTGTTGATTGTCACTCAAAGAACTTGTTGGTGGCCAAAGTGAAAGCCTCTGAATTAGAGGCAAGTTTTGACTCTGAGTTTGAACTAGAAAGGAGAAGATATATCATTGACATGAAACCCAGTGCCACCATTGCTACCACCAAGCTCCATCCTAGTGAACCAGATGACCCAGAAGAAGGCAAGAACATTTTCCATTTGTAGATATGGGTAAAAGGAACACGGTTGCACTTAATCATTGATAGAAGTAGCCAGAAAAAACTCATCTCAGTAGAGGTCGTCAAGTGGTTGGTCCTGTCGACAATGCTGCACCCGCAATCCTACACCATTGGATGGCTCTACCAAGGAAGTGATCTCTGTGTCAACCAACAATGTCAATTGTTGTACAACATCAAGCACTTCAAAGATGTGGTATTGTGTGATGTTGCTCCTCTTGAATTTTTTAATGTTTTTTTGGGCCAAACTTATTTATGGAAACATCATGTTGTATATGATTCTAGGCCTCGTAGTGTTATTATTACTTTAAACAAGAAATTGTACAGGATACCCGATGCAGTCCCTCCTAGTGTTATTTCGTTGATCTCTGACATGAAATGCAAGAAGGTCATCTCTCAAACCGGGAAAATTTTCTTCTTCGTGATTCACTCTCAAAGTAAGTGAAATATCGTAGCCACATCCAAGGCCTCCATGACATATCTCTCCACACAATAGAAGCAAGTGGATAAGGTCATGGAAGAATACTCAGATAGCTTCTCCTCTCCTACCGAGGTACCTCTGCACTGCCAGGTCAAGCATCCCATCGATCTGACCCCAGGTGAAACGCTACCCAATGGGCTGGTCTACTGTCGCTCTCTATTAGAAAACAAGGATATCAAGAGGCAGATCCAAGAATTGCTCCACAAGGGGCACATTTGTCCCATCCCATCACCTTGTGGGAGCCCAATTGTTGGCACAAGGGAAGACCTAGGGTTCAATGCTCAAGAGCGCACCAAAAAATCCCTAACTACCAGCCCTTTTGGCAACACCTGTGAAGCAAATGAGGTCTCACCTGAGGTAGAGGCAGGGGTGGTTGCAAGACTCAGGTGTCTGAAACCTTAGCTGGGACACATATACATGATTATATATTTTACATGGCACTTATCATAGATGATTCATTAATATTTAACCCTTATTATACTTCAGAGACAACACAGAGCTTTGCGGTGATTAGTTAGATGTACAATATTTCAGCACTTAACCATAATAACCCAAATCAGATCCAGTAGATCGACACTAAGCATCCTCATACACATCAGATTTAACAATCGTATATATCTAAGAAGAACAGAGCATAAGTGGATATATCAAAGCACATAGCACAAGCAAAGATAAACACATTGAAACAAGCACAGAGCATACCACACAAATTTACGTGGTTCACCCCCCCTGGGGCTACATCCATAAGATATTCTTCTTTATTATCGTCTTCAAGCTATTACAATCACAAAGCCTCCAAAAACCTCCTTCGCATAGGATAGAAGATCTGCGTAGCTCGCTAGATCCTTCTTCCTTGCGTTACAACACTTATCTTTCTATATAAACTACATAGTAACTTGCACTTAGCCTTCTAAGCCTTACACAGTTCACACAGAGAACTTATTCAACATCACATAGATGCACTACCAATTGCACTAAGAAATCACATATACTACTTCTTACATTTCCTATTCTTCTATTTATACATTACAAAAGTGGGCCTAAGCATGGGTAAACCCACGAGCCAACATCCCTTTCCCATTACATTAACCCAAAACCCTAAAAGGGGCCCAAAAGTGGACCAAGATCCCGTGATCTCTACTTCGCCTGGTGCTCCATATTTGATAGGCTGTTGAAGTCCAAAAATGGTCAATTATGACCAAGTGTTCCTCAAAACTTGGTCAAGGGCCAATAGATCCCCAACATTCACCTGTGACTCATCTTGAGTCACTCAGGTCTGACCAATTCTTCTTCAAATTCCTCAAGGTTGGCTCAAGCTGCTTTGACCTGAATTCAGTGGTGGTATGTAAGCAGGTAGGATGGATGGAACCAACTTCATGTTGGCCAGATCATATTTATGTTTGGTTCTTCTTTCTGCGTCGGCTTGGGATGTTCCTGCTCGAGTAGTCGACGAGGAGGATTTCACTCCTCTCGTCAATGATTCCTGTAAACTTGTAGAAAGTCCTCTCTCCAACATGACTCTCTCATCTTTGAGGCTAGCGAGTACCTCTCTTATAGATTCTTCAGTTGCGCTAAATTCGTCATACATATACGCTTAGGGTCAGTATCTCAGGTTCTCAAAGTAGAATAGGTACTGTAATAGGGTAGAAGGTAAGGTCATAAGGATAGCTATACAATCTTAATCAAGTCTACGAGATCAAAATTCTCAATTGGAAAAAGTTTCTTCGGTCATGGCGTGATGGGATATATAGGAATTTTACTAACGATTTGCTTGCAACGGGTATAAAGCTTCATTAAATCTTGTTATGTCCGTTATGGCATGGTATAATGATCTGGTAGTGAGCCATCAATGCTTTTTCGACCTGTTTGGAGTAGCAGTAGAATGGTTATATCGTCTTCCAATGGCTATATTGCTACGCCATGGTGAAGTGCCCTATGTCGTTGTTCTTCTATCTCAACGAATCTCAAATTCTGCAATTTTTCCTACTGCAGGGCTCCCTCTGGAACATTTTGTAGTATTTTGATCTAGGATTTCTTCTTACTTAACTTTCTATCCTTTTTTCCGGTGAGCTTCATCTTGGTAATCCTTTTCCCATTATGATTCTTATCCTCTTCAGACATAGTCACTTCGCACTGTCGATATTCGTTCTTCGGATTCAAGGGAAATACTTCTTCATCGTCTGGAACATTCATTTCAGTCCTCTGCGGTTCTTCTAGTTTTCTTACAACTTTGACATCCAAGTCCCTGGTGTCAAAGAGATTCGATATGTTACCCTATTCTCCCATCAAGTAGGCGATATTTCTAGTCATAAAATCTATTAAGTCTTGCTTCTTCTTTTCTAGGATTTCCTTTTCTTCATTTCTTCGGCTCTGGTATTTCTCAATCCAGGTTTTTCCTAACAAAGCCAGAAATGGGGCGCTATTCTCAATAATTTTGATAACTTCAAATTCTTCCTCTACCGACATTCCATTGATGCTCAGAGGTATCTGGGTAATCCTTCCACAAAGGGTTACCAATTTTCCTTTAAACAAGATTATTCCTCCTAATGAAGGAATCATAGCAAGTTTTCCTATGGTTTCCCAAGTTCTTTCTATCATAATATTCACCTATGTTTCCTCATCTAGAACACAGTCTATGTCAAAGACTCATATTCTTACTTCAATTTTCTCTTTTTTTTTGAAAATTTATGATAAACTGATATCTTTATGCCCATTCAGAGTTTCTTTCATCTGTATTAATAATTTTTCTGATTCTTTCTGGGGTTCTGCTACTTTTGGGGCTATCTTAAAGTTTTCTTCATGCAGATTCATTCTTTCAATCTTAGAAATCATTCTAGGGAAATCCAATACTTCATGGTCCAAAGCTTTGCAATAGAGACAACTGGGTTTTCCACTAGGGTATTCCTTAGCTAGATGGCCTGGTTTTCTGCAACTGTAACATAGGGTCAATCCTCTCTTTCTCTTAAATGATCCCCAACGTCTTATGTACTACGCACCAGGATCATGGTAGCTAGCCTGCAAAAAAATCTTTCTAGGATTCTGCATCCATTTGTTAGTCCAAACATTCTTTCTATCCATAGGTAGAACATACTTATCATATCTATTCATATCAAACTTTCTTTCATCTATTAATGCTCTAGGTGTTAAGCTAGGACAAAATCTATCAAACATACCTAGATCCATGCTCTAGAAACAAAAAATTTCACGTATCTTACTTCTATAGAGAACAAAGCTTCCAAATATAAGAACTTTTAACTATTCTTACCTTTATTAGAGAACACAGCTTACAGATCTTACCTCTTTTCTGCAGATCTGACCTCTTTCTTTCAGAAATTTCCACTTTTACTTTTCTTAGAGCACAGAGCATTCAGATCTCACTTCTTTTCTTCATATCTGATCTTCCTTTATTTAGATCTGACCTTATTCCTGGCACAAAGCTTCATAGATCGAGTAAAAATTTGCACACTAGGGAAACAGATCTACACACAGAGCTTTCTTTTGCATAAAGTTTCTTCTTCCTCAGTTCCCAGCAATCACAGTTTCAGGTCCCGGCAATGGAACCATTTGTTGGCATAGGGGAAGACCCAGGGTTCAATGCTCAAGAGTGCACCAACAAAGCCCTAACTACCAGCCCTTTTGGCAACACCTACGAAGCAGATGCAGTCTCACCTGAGGTAGAGACAAGGGTGGTTGCAAGACTCAGGTGTCTGCAACCTTAGCTGGGACACAGATATGTAATTATATCTTTTACAAGACACTTAGAATAGATAAGTCATTAATATTTAACCCTTATTATACTTCGCAGATAGCACAAAGCTTCGCGGTGAATAATCAGATGTACAGTATTTCATCACTTAACCATAGTAACCCATATCAGATCCAATAGATCGACACTAAGAATCCTCATACACATTAGATCTAACAATAATATATATCTAAGAATCACGGAGCATAATTGGATGTATAAAATCACATAGCATAAGAAAATATAAACACATTGAACCAAGCACAAAGCATAACACACAGATTTACATGGTTCACCCCCCCCTGGGGCTATGTCCACAAGATCTTCTTCTTTATTATCGTCTTCAAGATGTTACAAGAACAAAGCCTCCAAAACCCTCCTTTGCATAGGACAAAAGATCTGTGTAGGTCGCTAGATCCTTCTTCCTTGTGTTACAACACTTAGTTTTCTATATCAACCACATAGTAACTTTCACTTAGCCTTGCAAGACTTACACAGTTCGCACAGATCACTTATTCAACATCACATATATGCACTACCAATTGCACTAAGTAATCACATCTACTACTTCTTACATTGCCTATCCTTCTATTTATACATTACAAAAGTGGGCCTAAGCATGGGTAAACCCACTGGCCAACATCCCTTTCCCATTACATTAAACCAAAACCCTAAAAGGGGCCCAACAATGGACTGAGATCCCGTGATCTCTGCTTCGCCTGGCGCTCCATCTTTGACAGGCTGTTGAAGTCCAAAAATGGTCAATTGTGACCAAGTGTTCCTCAAAACTTGGTCAAGGGACAACACCAATCATATATCCAGGTGGCAGGACACTTTGGCATCGAAAAGACAGTGATAGTGCTGCAAAAACATTTCTATTGGCTGAAACTTTGACATGATGTCAGCAAGTATATTAGGTCCTACACCACCTGCACTATTGCCAAACTGACCACTAAGAAACAGGGCATGTACACCCCTCTTCCTACTCCTGACAAGCTGTGGGAATCCATCTCAATGGACTACATGTCAAGCCTCCCATCCACCAAGAGGGGCAATGACTATGTTTTTGTGGTTGTTGATCTCTTTTCTAAGATGGCGATTCTGGTCCCCTGCAAGAAGAACATCACTGTAGAGGCCACTACCAAGATCTTCTTTTAACGCGTCTAGGTACACTTTGGGATCCCACAAACCATTGTCTCATATCAAGATAGTCGATTCCTCATCACATTTTGGTTGAGACTCTGGTCACTATTGGATACCAAGGTCACCAAATCCACTGCCTTCCACCCCCAGACAAATGGCTAAACTGAGGCTTTCAATCGGATGATCATACATATCCTACACATGTACAATTCTAAGAACCCCTGCACATGGGATGATATTCTTGCCTATGTCCAACATAGCTACAATTGAGCCCTACATAGCTCAACTAGCCACAACCCCTTTCAGGTGGGGTTGGGATTCCAACCATTGGGCCCCATGGATGTTGCACTACCTCTGGAAAACACCTCGGCTGACTCATATCCTGCTCCACCAGAAGCTGACAAAGCCACCTAATTCATTGAGAGGATCCATCACATCCACCAACAGGTTCAGTATATTTTACAGAAGTCCAATGCCAAGTACAAGTAGTGCCATGATCAACATTGGGTGCCACATAAGTTTCAGGTGGGCAAAAAATTTTGGTTTCACTTGTAGAAATAACTCCTTACGGGGCCCCATTGGAAGTTTCACCCACTCTAGTATGGGCCATACACCATCACCAAGGTTGTAGGTGAAAATTATTTTGCACTCAACATTCCCCCTTTCCTTGGCCTGCACCCAGTCTTCAACGTGCCTCTCCTTGGGCCATATTTCCCACCATTATTGGACACCTCTGAGATAGCAAAGAAGTTGACACCAAAAGAGCTCAACCCTGACTGAATGAAACATGAATCCAGTGATCAGATTGTGGAGACACAGATCAAGGGCACCCAAGAATAAAGGATCCATCTTTATCGAGTTGTCAAAGAGGGTAGCTCTTGCACCAAGGTAAGTGGCTCACCCGGGGCCAAATTCAGCAAAAATTTCCTCATCTGAAGGGGGAACTCAACACAATGGAGACAATTTCTTCCTAAGGTGGAGGATTGATCCAGATGGATTTCGATGGCCTCCCACCTATTCCAACTGGTTCATTTTGGCATTTTTCCAGTTTGCCAGTTTGTTTCCTAGTTTTCAGGTCCCTGACTTGCGGGGCCATTTTGAGGCCCTAAACAATGTTTTTAGGGCTCGCCACAATCATTTGTTCCCTTTGATGGATCACAAAAAAATGTGTATTCCTCAGATTGACCTTTCCAATGGGATATCGTGTGCCTAAAATGGAGATCGTATGCAAAAGTTACGACCTCGAAAAGTTGATGTACTAACTTACCCAAACGGGGCCCACATGACTTTTGGCGCTTCATCTCCTAGGGTTAGTTTTTTGGATGTCTAGGATTTTGGACATTCCTGTTTATTGTAAAAATGACTTTGGAGCCTCATTGTAATCATCTTCTTGCGAATGAGCCCAGTCATCACATCTCTTCTCAGAGATAAGCTTCCACCATTCCAGCAAGCTTGTTTTCCACTACATTTTACAGTTTCATCTTATTTCCTTATTGAATAGAAAACCAGTTTTATTGTATCTCTGTTATTCTGTGTTAAGCATATTTTAATAATCTGTATTCATTTCATTCTTCTCATAAAATACAGATCAATTACTTTGGATCCGGTGCTTTCTTCTGTATCACCGAAGACTGGAGGTTGTAAAAAGGCTTTCTTAGTTGAGGTTTTAATGAGAAGCTCTACCTTGGGAGTGTACTCCAACTATCTCGTGGTACTAGGTGAAGAGCCTTCACCTGTTTCTGCTTCCTTCAGCTAAGGTTTTCTTGGCGAGCGTCTAGTCATAGGAATTCTTGGAGGCATTTTACCTGCATTTAGAACATAGTTAGAGACTGTGCAAGAAATCAGATGCATATATAAATCATGACTATCAAATTGACAAACTTGAACCCATACCTTTGTTGCTTGTTTACCCTGGTTTTGATAATCATAGGATCAACATAGTCTCGAGATGCTTGATTTGCTTCTTCGGATGCTCTGGAATTTGAACGTGTGCACAAAATGAAAGTTTTCAAAGTTGTTCTAGATATTTAAACAGGAATGAACTTACCTTGTCGCATCAACCATTCAATTTGGGTTATGAGTGTAGTTATATAAAATATGCCACCAGATATTCAAATACTTTTAAAATCAAATTCGATCATAATTTGATGACGTGGGTGCGGTTCATAATCATGGATTATCGGTGATTTCAAATCGTTTTTGTTCAATCGGAGCACGGGGTAGAAACAAATGTGGGATGGAACATTAACTAGTCTTTTAAATGCCAGAATCTGATCATATCTCATGCCCAAAACATCCCATCGTTCTTCTAGTCCAGCCGGTGAGTCGGGGGTTGGGGCTTCTCTTTGAACAATTTTCGTTAATATCTCCTCACAAAAGCTTCGACGCCAAACGATCTTTCCAGACAGTGCAAGAAAACAAGTTGTACCCAAAAGTGACAAAATATCATGAAAATTTTTACGGTGTGTTGAGTACTCAATAAATGGTGATTCACTAGGAGAAAGTAGAATCTCTATTCCTTCCCCGGGCTTAGCTGATGCAGAAGTTGGTTAAGAACCTAACTGGTTTTTCTTTTATCAGAGTCTCTTCTATCCTTGTGTTTAAAATTCCCCTGGTTCATGAATCTGGGCCCTCCCATGGAGTTTGACCCTTTATTCCACCTTCATTTCTCTTGACCATGACCCACGCCACCTTTTGACAAGAGTCGTGTAAAGCATTCATTGGCACCTGGCCTTTTAGTTATCATCATTCACTTGTTGTGGTGTTTCTCTGCTGCCAGCAAGTTTCCATAGCCCCAACGAAGTCACACCGACGTCAAAGACCTTTCTCCACTGCCAATGAGCATCCATATCCCCAGTGGAGTTATCTGCATATCCTCTCCTACTTTTCACTCATTTGATATAATTGATTTATTTTTTCGCAAAGATTTCCTGAGCGAGTGGGAGAGGAGGACATATGTTATCTGTAAGATAAGATGGTTAACATGAAATTATTCCTAGCTATGTCTAGAGGCACATGTGATCCTTTCCAACTTTCCATATTTCCCTTTAGGTTTTACTAGACCACTAGGCAGAAACTTCATTGTTTTTCAAGCTCATTTATTTGCAAAGGATAGATCCATAAATTTTTTAAGAAAAAATGCAATCAGTGCAACATTTTTTTGTGTTGTACGTAAGCGTGAGTCAGGAACAGAGTTTTCTACACCATATTGATAAAGGTAGACCAATTCCATGCGGAACACAACTTTATTACACAAAAAATACGACAAAAAATAAAAATAGAAATAAAGTGCTCTGCAATGAGCGTACCTAGCACCTACACATTTATCCTAATAACATGAAAACACACAAACACATTTTTTTTTAATAGAATTATTGTTTTAGGGATTGGCCATTCACCGGGAGGGCGTCGGGTTCCCCCTTCAGATCTTGCAACCGATACGTGCATGCCCCAAGTTTCTCGGCTATCTTGAAAGTTCTGAGCCATAGATTCTGAAACTTCGAATGTTTTCCCTTTGGTTCATTCGCTATCCCCATTTCAGGACTAAGTCTCCTACTTCAAAATTCTTCTCTTTGGCCTTATGCTTGTCAAACCATATTTTAACTATATGTTGATGAGCGAAAAACTTTGATTTTTCTTTCTCCCTTTCCTCTTACATATTGAGGAGGGTATCAATCCTTTGTTTAATAACCAATGAGGGTTTTCATATAGAACCCTGAGTAAGATGAAGAAACGGAAGATATAGCACGTTCGGGAGAATCGATTCTTGTATGTATACTAGAAAGTATGGGGAGTTCCCTGTATCTTCCTTATGTGTTACTCTATTGACCCATAAGGAATTATGAAGCGAACTATGCCAATTCCTATGAATGTCTACAACCAGTTCCTTCAATATCCTCACTAGGTTCTTATTGGTTGATTGTGCCACTCCATTCCCCCGTGGATAGTAGTTTTCAGATTATTTGATTATGATTCCTTTGTCTAGAGTGAACTCTATTAATGGGGTAGAATAAAACTAAGCAAAATTATAAAAAACAATAATGGAAGTCATATTGAACCTTGTGATCAGTTAATGTTCTATGAATTGGATTACCACCTTTTCGTTCACGTGAGTCAGAGGTAGCAGTCAGTATGTATCTATGTTATTTTGAATAATTCGGGGTAATATCCCCTATGACATCCAACCCCCATTGCTCGAATGGTATAGATATGGCCACTAGTTGGAGTGGGACAACTTCTCTTTTTTCCCTCCGCATGCTTATTTGGTAAGTTTTACAGTTTCTAGTGTATGTATGAGCGTCTCTAAACAAAGTAGGCCAGTAATAGTTGAATCTCAATATCTTGTGAGTGGTGGTATTCCCTACAAATTTTCCGCCTGCAGGACCATCATAGAGCTCCTTTAGAACCTTGTCTGCATCTTCACGTTCTAGACATATAAAAATCACTGCATCATAATTTATGTGGAAGAGCACAGAATTTATGAGGTGATATTGTGTTGATTTTAGTCTCAAAGATATCCTTTACTTAGGGTTTAGATTTTTTGGGAAAGTCCCGTGGTGTAGGAGATAAATTAGTTTTCCATACCAAGAATCCTTCCCTGGGGGAACATATAACGCTTCACTACACCATAACGCCAATTCATTCTCTGACTCAGAGTCTTCATTTAGTTGGTATTGGGCCTCAGCGCCCAGTTTACACAATCCCTGTCCCTTAACCAGTTTGACAGGTTTTATATCTAGATCAAATTCTTGGACAACTGCCATCCAATTCACTCTTATTTCCCCCATTTCCCATTGAGTGAATAGGGATCTAACTGCGGGATGAGGCACAATGACTTTGGTGTTATTTTTCAGGCTGTAAGATCTGAAATGTTTTACTTATATGTACACCACATAAGCCTGCTTGTCTATAGCATGGTAATTCAGTTCGGCCCCTTGGAGAGTAGTGCCCATAAATAAGACCGATGCCTCATTGTTTTCATCATCCTTCTGAGTCAATATTGTAACTAAACATTGATCGGAGGAAAAAGTATAGAGGAAAAAATGTTTGCTGAAGTCGGGACTTCGCAATATCGTAGCTTGAGATATTGCATTTTTTATATTGTTGAAATCATATTTTCGCTCATCATCCCACTTAAAATCAACATCCTTGCGAATCATTTTTTGTAAGGGTTTGATAGTTTCAGCGAAGTCAGGCGTGAACTTCCTCACAAAATTGATTTTCCCAAAGAAGGATTGCATGGCCTTTTTGTTGTGGAGTAAGGGAAGTTGAGCTATTGCCTTAATTCCATCTGGGTCTATGTGAATTCCTTCTTGAGATATAATATGACCTAGTAATTTCCCTTCCTCGACACCAAAAATAGTTTTCTTAGGATTTAACGATATACTGTATTTTCTACACCTTTCGAAAATCTGGGTTAGATGTTGGATGTGATCTTCTCTATTCTTTGAATACACAGTCACACCATCCAAATAGACTACTACACAATTGTTGATCAATCCCCTAAAAGCTATGTCCATGGCCCTCTGGAAGGTTCCCCTGCATTAATTAACCCAAAGGGCATGGGTTTATAAGAAAAGGTTACCCACTTGGTCCAGAAGGTAGTTTTCAATTGGTATTCCTCTGAAACTAGAACCTGGTTGTAACCTGAAAAACTATCTAACAGGGAGAAAATTCCAGAACTAGACATGGTCTGCAAGAGCTGTTCCATCAGTGGGATTGGGTAGTTATCCTTTTTTGATGCTTTGTTGAGGTTTATGAAGTCCACACACAAGAATATTTCCCCAGACTTTTTCTTGACAAGAACCAAATTTGCTACCCAGGTAAAGTGTCTAACTTCAAAGATAATTTTATCATCTAGTAATTTCTTTAACTCTTGAAACATGAGGGGTTACAGAGATGGGTGGTACTTCTGGAGCTTTTGTTGGAAGGGTTTTACTCTGTATTTTAATGATATTGTGTGTTGAATAATACAAGTGTCATAAGTTTTTAGATCATGGTAGGACCATGCAAAAATGTCTTGATATTCTCTGAAAAGATTGAGATGGGCCTTCCTTTCTTCTTTAGACATTGTCTTTCCTAGATTTATATTCTTAGGGTTTTTCAGGGTTCCTATGTTTATAGTCTCGTACATGGGACATGTGATCCTTGTCTTTTTGTTTGTTGACCCTTTAAATCTTTCCCTTAAGTCAAAGAGGTTCTCCAAATTGGCTACCCCTTTTGGTATCGTGTGAAACTTTAGTTTGTTACTAGAGTGATTTGTTTCACCTCTTTTTTCATGGGAATCGGTTTCTACTAGTTCCTCTTGGAATACTTCATCGTCAATAGCTAGGTCTTTAAAATTTTCCTAATTGGTTAGGAATTATATAATATGTTCATCTCCTTAAAAGACCTTCCAATTAGAAATATTTTTGGGCACTGATCGTTTGTACAGTAGTTCCACAGTGAACCTGGAGGCTTCATAGTATTCTAAAGGGGATAGCCTCAAGGCAGCAGTGGCTAGGGAGTCAACAAGAGTACTATTTATCCTGGGGATCGCTGTAACATTGAAGGCCTCAAAATTTTCTATTAGCCTGTGCACTTCCTATTGGTAATTTATTAGGTGAGGAGAGTTGCAATGTATAGTATTCTTTACTTGCCTAACTATAATTTCAGAGTCCCCAAAAACCTTTAGTTATTTAACATTTAAGTCTATGGATTTCTTTAGTCCTTGCACTAAAGCTTCATACTCGGTAGTATTATTAGTGCATTCAAATTCTAGTCTGCAGGACATGAAATTTTGTTTCCCCTTTGGGTCAATGAGGATACATCTTGCTCCCAACCCTTGTTGTGATTTAGACCCATCAAAGTAAAGGGTCCAAACTTGTGAGAGAAAATCATCATCTTCTCCATGCCTACTAACTTCCTTATCCCCACCTATTTTGTCTGTAGTTTCCAACAAAGGTTCTTGATAGAAGAGAGTTTCTTCCGCCGCTACCTGGAGATTTACTTGAAAATTTATTTCAGAGTTTGAGTAAGAGGTACATTAGATGAGAGAGGGGAGAGATTCTCGAAATCAAATTCACAGGAGTACTTTCCTAGAATGGAAAAATATACCGACGAGGGTTCATTGAGGGCTTCTAAATTGGTGATAGTATGTTTGAGATACATTTCCCTATCGATCCTAATCATGTTTGTGTGTCCCTTTAATGGAAACCAGAGGTGAGCCCAGTCCATTCTAAAGTATCCATTCAACTTCTCAGACCAATGTCAACTAAGTAGAAGCCTATAATATTATGGTATAACCACTACAATGATGTCAATAACTTGAACAAATTTTGGGTGTGTAGACATTCTGATCATGACATCCTTCAGTTCTCCAATAACTTTTACCTTAGTTCTGTCTAGTTGTATAATGTGTTTATCACTCTTGAGTGGGACTTCATTTAATTTCTTACAGATATATAATGGAATGACATTAGAGGATGCCCCCAAGTCAACTAAAATATTATGGAGGTTTATGTTGAAGACTTCAAACATTAAAAGGAACGGTGGGACAAAAGGCTTTCCTTTTTTATATATACAACAAACATTCACATTTGGTTTATTTTTTTGGTCTGTGGGAGGGGTAGCCTCCTCTTGGTCAGTGCTTGTTATAGGGGTTTCTACCGACTTTAAGGCTTGTAACAAAAAGTCCTTTTGTTGGGGAATTCTAAACATGTCCATGACTGATACATTTTCCTCCAATCTTTTTAAATTTTCTACTATGTTGTAGTCTATCTTGGGTGATTCTCAGGTATGGATCTTTATAGGATTTCTTTGGGAGACAAAAGGTGCTTTTGGGTGATTGAATATTTTTTTCCCTCTCAAGGTTTGGACAATGGTAAGGTCATTTGAGACTGACTGGCCCTTACTTCGCGTTTGTACAGCCAAAACCTTAGCGGATGGTTTTGGAACCTCAAATATATCATCAGAAGGCATTGGTAAGTTAGGATCCCACAACAACATGGTTGTTTCTTCTAGCGGGTCAACCTCCTCCTACTATGCAATATTTACTGTTGATCCGCTTGATTGTTCAGTAAGGGAGACTTCATCAAGGAACTGATTGGTCATCAAATTCATGGAATGAATCCATTGTGGACAGTCTCTTTCAGAATGTTTCTCTTGATGATAGGTACAGAAAGAGTCAGATGCTACATTGCCTAGGTCAATGTTTAAGTTGGTTAGGGGAGGTTCAATTGCTTTGAACAATGGGTTTCTCTTAAAAAAGGGTTTATAAGGCCTTTGGCTTTCATTTCCTTCCCCTTCACTTATTTTCATGTCTACGATTTCATTTGACAATTTCTTTATCATCCGTTGTATATCTTCTATGTCTCCACTTCCCTTTTCGGGACCTTATTTTGTTTGTTTTCCAGGGGTTCTAGTCAACAAGAGACCTCTCCTGAGTGGAGGTTGAGCTTCCTTATTAACTAGTGAAACATGGCCCTCTTCACATCCCTTCATTTGGAATTCAATTGTTTTGGCTTCCTCGAAATTTTTAGCTAGGGTATGCTTGGCAACCCTTTTTACAAACATTGAAATAGAAGTAGGGAGAGAATTAGAAAATACCTCAATTTGCAACTCCTGAATGGGCTTAACTTCGGATTGAAATTTTTTCAGGATAGTGTTAAATCGTTGATTGAATTATTTAACCTTTTCTTTTGAACTCATGGTGCTAGCGACGGTTCAACCATTCAAGCTCCTGTAGTGGTTTCTTCTGCAAATTTGTCCAAAAAATATTTTTGAAACTTTGTCTAACTAGTTATGGACCCTACAGGCAAGTTCAAATACCATGTTGAGGCTAAATTCTCAAAGGTATAGGGAAAAATCATGCATACTACTTCCTCATGTTGGAAATTCATCAGTGTAATAACTAGGGTGAACTTTTTAATGTGGTCTTCAGGAAATCCGGAGGGTTCAGGGTCAAACTTGGGAAGTAACTTTTCTAGATGTCGAGGGAGGTTATGTACCCATCCAGGGATTTCCAGACCATCTCTGGCCAACCAGGGTTGATTATTTTGAGGTGGGTTTCTCCTTTCTTCACTATTGTAATTATTATCCTCCATGTCATCTGACTTCGAATCTGATTGATCCGAGTTAAACCCTTCCTCGTCATATTCAAAATCGTTGGGCTCAAACTAGTTACCAACTAGTGTTTCGAGGATCAGATTAAGGGGATCTTCGATATTGATGAGGGAGGAATCTATCAGGTATTCTACTATGTGAAAAAAAACCCGGTCGGGGTTGTTGATCACTGGTCTGCTTAATTTTTTTCTACGAGGAAGTAACAGACATAAGGGTAATGATCATATTTGTTGGGCATAATCTCTTGTGATTCTTATAAACTGGTTCAACTCCTCGTGAGGAAGAGCATAAGGTGTTTCAGGGAATATATGATCTTCCTCTTGATGAGGTGAGTTACCCGTTCTAGGAGTAGTCATCGTATGTGGGTTTTCTTGAGAATAACTAGCCATGATTGTGGGTTGTTTTGAATCTGTATGATATGAGAAATATTATATCAGAAATATTGTTATCCATCCATTCAGAGGCCCTCCTTCAAGCACCAATTCTGTTGAGGGGTCCTAAATCCCTCTAACTCAACAACAGGAACCAAACCTGCCACAGAGACCCAATTAGACTCTGTAGTGTTTGATGGTGGAATGGCTCTCCAAATATTTCGATCTAGCCAATTTATCGATGGGATTTATGTAGTGATTGATGAGATATCTTCTTATGAAAGTCCCTCCTTCATTTTAAACGTTCTCTTTTTGTCTTTTCTTTTATTAGATGGGTCTGATCAAAAGAGGTGTGCTAGTATAAACCAACTAGTAAAGGGAGTTTTTAACTAATGAAGAAGGTTGAGCTTGGGATAACCCTTGTGCTCCAGCATGCAGACAAATATATTGACACATGTGACAAGCCTAGTAAAATACATTAACTTGTTGGTATATCAATCATTGACTGAGATAATTATCGTAAGAAAACACGCATGCAATAAGATGATGGCAAGAAAAATAGGTTCCTTAGATCTAGCATTAATCACACATTAACAAAACGATTTTATTTCATCATTAGAGACAAGAACTAAAAAAATATTGAAACAACTAACTTATCAATAGATTCAGAAACTCTTACTCGTTACAACATCCATTAATGAAATAAAGTTGGAATTAATTCCTCCTCAATCCAATCACACAATTCCTTTAATGAAAAACATAATTTTTTCTTCGGTCCTAAACATGACTTCTCAATTAAGGTAGTTCAAAAATAGTTCTTTACAATTCCAAAAATAAGGGGTCTTTCCAAAAAACCATCGACCTTTTCTAAAAGGTCAATCCTCTTATTTATAATGAATCATTAACTAAAAATAGCCATTACAAGTGCAATCTAAGTAAGACAAAATATCGCCATGTGGCGCTTTCATCTCTCTGTTCTCTAAGAATCATCAAATAGTCTTACTAAAGTGGATGAATCTTCTCATATTCCGACCATTTGATGAAGAGTTCCTCGCATGTGTTGGCATACGGGAACCTGTGTTGGTCCATTGGGGCTGAAATAATTTCATTCACTTCCACTGCCCAAGCTTTGTACTTTATCATTTTAACACTCAACCACTCTAGAACTAATCAATCCTTAATGAGATGCTCGATGAACTATTGTACTTGACCTGGCACCATGATCGCAACCTTTTCTATCTATGTTGTCCATGTCGAGTCTTGTTCTACATGTTGCTTGACTATGTCATGTAGGTTGACAAAGTCTTTGGGTGAGCCGAATTCTGAGAGGCCGATGTATTTCATCTCTTGATTAATATTTTCCCAACTCTTTTCGCACTCGGGCCACTTCTCATGAATCTCACGCTGAGGTTCTTGGGCCATTTTTACCCAGTATTCGGCCACTTTCCTGATCCGATCGATGTTTCTATCCCTTAGCACTCGAATGTTGTGCTCTTTAGCATCTCGGCCCTTTTGAACCACGCTAATGTAATCGATCCTTTCTACTGCTTGGTGAGATTTCTCATACCACCTTTCCACATCCTTGCAGGTTGCTAGTGCCATAAGGGTATCTTCCTGGAAATCGGTTATACCTGTAGTGAAAAGGTGTCATTCATTCGTGAATTTGGCATAGGCATATTGGAACTCACTTCTCAAAAACACCATGGACTATGTGGATTCCTAATAGTATTTTTCTAAATGGAACAGATGCTCCAACTCCTTAAGTGAAATGACCAACTCCTTTTCATCTCTTCTTTCTCTATCTAATGTGGCATTCGTGATAGCCATCCCTGCATCGATAAGCTCGGACGTCTTGGCGTGTTCTGTGCTTAGAAATTTCTCCTCTATAGTGATGAGAATTGAGCTATCCAACGTAAGCCTCCTCTTCTTAGTGGTTCTCTTCATGATGGATTTTATTTTTCTGTCATAGGAGATCACTTGTATTTCGACGACCTCATCAACAGGTTCAAGGATTTGTTTTTCTCCCCAGGTTAGAGTATCTCCCAAGCTCCTGACTGTATGTATATGTTCTAGGATTGGCTCTTGGACTTATTCTATATGTCCTGATGGCTCGACCTCCATTTTTTGTGCATTGGCTAGTGAGGCATCGACCAAAATTGAAGAGTTAGGGATAGGTTTGGTACTTGATTGGTGATCAAATGTGGATGTGTCAATTTCTTGTTGTGGAAATTCATCTTTCTGAACTTCTGATCCCATCTCATCCCTCAAGCTGTCCATTGGGGTTCCCAGCAAGTCGAGTAGCTCAGTTTCTAAGACACTTTTGACCTCATGGTCGCTTTGCGGAAGGTCTTGAATTGAAGCATCAAGACCTGGGGTAGATGCTTTCTCGGGTTCCTTTTCCTCTGTAATCTCCACTGGAGTCACCAGGGAAACCTATGAACTCTCCTCATCATCATAGATAGTTATTAAGTCAAACAAGGGATTTGGTACACTTATCCTACTTCAGGGTTTTCTGGCCCGGTGATTTCTTCAAGTTGTATTGGCTCTAAACCACTTGGCTCTCCTCTACTTTTGATTGGGTCATTAGCGAGAATCCTCGACATCTCTACGAGATCAGGTTTATTATGTAGTTGATCAATGATCCTTTTCACCCCTTCTAGAAATAGCATCCCTCTTATTTGTGCCTTTGTAGTCTATGTCGCTTTGATCTCTTCCCAAAGTCTGAGGGCCTCTTGAACCGACTGTTATATTGTCTCCACCTATTCGTCCATGCTCATAGCCTTGAATATGGTCATGTTCAGGTTGGCCATTCTCTGTACTACATCCTCCCAGTCCTAAGCGCATTCTATGAAAATTTAATCTTCAAATATATCATGCGCGTATGACCAACAGGAGGATACTTGTGAAGCATGTTGGAGAACCAGGCCTTTAGGGTTGTGCTTATAGAATCAGCCTATCTGGAACCTGAATTCAAGTTGGGTCATCCCTTATTGTTTGGCTTGAGTAGTTTCCTTTACCAAATAAAACCCCACATGGAATTCATAGGGTATGAAAGCCCGCTTCTCTTCCTTGACTAGTGTGGCGCTATAGCCCTATAGGATAGTCTGATAGTAGTTTTCTCCCACAATGAGTTGGTCTGGGACATGAGCAGGGAGTATATGCGGTGTTTTGGTGGCCCTGAACACCATGATATAGGTTGACCATTCATCCAAATACCAATGGACTACCTTCACTACCATTTATTTGGGTGATGCAGATAGTCTCAGGAATTCCTTTTTTAAATACAATAAAATGAATACGGGTGATGAATTCATCACAAATGAGTGTGTAGGAATTTTATACATGTTTTCCCATAGTATGTTGAAATAAACATGAACAAGGAGCTTCACAACATGCCATCTTAGATTCATGTTGGTGAAGACATTCCTCACACAGATCATATCGAGAAAGTATGAAGCCATGTGGAAAGCGTGTGTTTCCCCTTCTTTCAGCGTCTGAGCCTATTGTACACATATGCTCAATTTATTTGAAATTATTGATCCCCACTTGAAGTTGCCTCCGGAGATAGCCATTGTGTATGCCAAGGGCATCCATTCTTCTGAAAACTTGGATCAGTCCTTATCTCCATACAGTCGATAGATGAGAGCCATCAAGTAGATGTATAGCTCCCTCAGGTTAATTGTCCCATACTAGCCATTGCTCCAGTTTGTAACCTTTTTATCCTCCTTCCACCATGAGGCCATCAACGAGCCGATGTCGTGGAATTCGTATAACTTCACCATGAAGTCTGTGTTTAGCCGCTCCTCTGGATCTATGAATTTGTAATACTTCTAAAATTTTATCGAGAGGAAAAATATGACACACCCACCATTCTCATCATTCATTAATAATTTATGCGCGTCTGTATGGTCGATTAACCACTTCAAAACCTCCACGCATGGGAAAATCAGGGTTTTACTGGCTACCATGTGAAAATATGATCGTCGGATATTTGGGAACACATGGTCATCAAGCACCCTTAAATACGTGTCGTTGTGTGGGATACACTCCAGGTACTCCTCCTAGTTGATTCTATTGAATAGGTCCCCCCATTGTGGGAGAATTACTTTGGATCCGATGCTTGCCTCAGTATCACCAAAGGCCGGAGGTTGGACAAAGGATTTCTTAGTTGATTTTTTAATGACAGGCTCTACTATGGGAGCATGCTCCAACTGTCTCATGGTACTAGACGAAGAGCCTTCACCTGTTTCTGCTTCCTTCAGCTTAGGTTCTCTCAGCGAGCATCTGGTCGTAGGATTTCTTGGAGGCATTTTACCTACAGCTAGAACATAGTTAGAGATTGTGCAAGAAATCAGATGCATATATAAATCATGACTATCGAATTTACAAACTTGAACCCATACCTCTGATGCTTGTTTAACCTAGTTTTGATAATCTAAGGATTAACACAGTCTCGAGACACTTTCTTTTCTTCTTCGGATGCTCTGGAATTCGAACTTGTGTGCGGAATGAAATTTTTCAAAGTTGTTCTAGAGATTTAAACAAGGAAGAACTTACCTTGTCACATCATCCATTCAATTTGGGTTATGATTATAGTTCTATAAAATCTACTTCCATATCTTCAAATACGTTTAAAATTAAATTTGTTTGTAGTTTGACGATGTTGGCGCAGGTCATAATTGTGTCTTATCAATGATTTCAAATCGTTCTTGTTCAATTGGAGCACGAGGTAGCAACAAATGTGGGATGAAGCATTAACTAGTCTTTCAAATGCTAGAATCTGATCGTATATCGTGCCCAAAACATCCCATCGTTTTGCTAGTCCAGTTGGTGAGTCAAGGTCTAGGTTTCGCTTTAAACATTTTTTTTAATATATCCTTGCAAAATATCTAACACCAAATGATCTTTCCGTATAGAGCTGGCGTGGCAAGGATGACTTGGAGGTGTGACTAGGAAACAGGAAACATTAAGATGACTTGAGACGAAACTAGGCCGTATGAAACCCCTATGCGACAAAGACAAGTGGCACTCGATATCAGAGTCTTCATCTACCCGTGTTATTCAGAATCATGAATTTTCTTAAGTTGAACATCCTAAGACCCGATCCTATCTTTTTGACATTGAAAAGTATCCAGGATCGACAATCGACGATAAACCTACCCAAGTTCTCTTGGGTTGACTTTCCCACAAATTTCCCGATGCCAAAAGTGTACGGGGATCGGCAATCGGCAAAATGTTTATCATAGAAAAAATCTATTTTTTTAACCCTTCTAGATTTCCCCGACCCTGATCAAGTGCATCAGTCATTGACTATCAGTAGTTTTTTATGTATTTTTTTAATGTCTATCCTTCCCGTACTTTGTCGATGCCGATGGGGATCATCTAACTATTGAAACTTTGTGGTGAATAAATCACGCAAAATGACTCCACCTTCTGTCGATGTCAATGGTATATTGACGATCAATGATTAGTGTAACCGTATGGCCATTTTTACCTGCTTTAATTTTTCCGATGTCGAACACAAGTGTGTTAGTTGCAATGTTAGTTGCATATTCTTAGTTAGGATGCCAAGTTATTTTATACACAAGGTTTCATTTAACAAGTTTGAACAAACCCTGATTGATTGATAATAGTCATGAAAACACAACAAAATGAACCATCCCCCCATAGTGAACTCAATTCAGATAGTGCAAGAAAACAAGTGGTACCCAAAAGTGACAAAATATCATGAAAACTTTTAGGGTGTGTCAAGATCTCAATAGATGGTTCAAGGAGAAATGGTGTTTTTGAAGGGAGTTTGGTTTGAAACTCTGTATAATCTGCAAGGAAGAACTATTAGTGATGGGTGTAATAGTTCCATTGTTCCTAACATTGGTGTTGAATAAGAAAGAACTCCTGCAGTATCTAGAGAAAAGGTTATGTTGTGGCATCAAAGATAGGGGCATATTGGAGAGAAAGGTCTTCGACTACTACATGGTAAAGGTATGGTTGAAGTTATGTCTAACTACTCTCTGGATTTTGATTTCTATGAACATTGTGTATATGGGAAGCAGAATCAGGTAATATTCCTCTTTGGTGCAACGAGGACAGAAGAAATTTTATAGCTAGTTCACAGTCATGTTTTTGGACTTGTGTCGGTCCCGTCATTGGGAAAATCTGTTTATTATGTCTCATTTATAGATGAATTCTCAAGGAATACTTGGATATATTTCCTCAAGAAGAAATATGAAGTTTTTCACAGCTTTAAAGAGTTTAAGGCTCTTGTTGAGAATCAAACAAAGAAAATAATTAAGGTGTCGAGGACAGATAATTGCGGAGAGTTACGCGCGAATGAATTTGAAGAATTATGTAAGAAGTGTAGTATAGAAAGGAAAACTACTACTCCATATAAACCTCAACAGAATGGAGTTGCATAAAATATGAACAGGATGTTGATGGAGAAAGAAAGATGCATGCTCAGTGTTTTCAGGTTAGGGTAAGAATTTCGGGTAGAGGCAGTGGGTACTGCATGTTACTTGGTTAAGAGATCACCCTCATTAGGGTTGGATGAAAAGACTCCACAAGAGCTATGGACTAGTAAGAAACATTCTCTCACACATCTCAAGGTATTTGGCTATGCTGCATATGTTCATGTTCCAAAGGAAAATAGGAGTAAGCTAGATAATAAGGTTGAAAAGTGTATCTTTATTGGATATAAAGATGGCCTCAAAACTTATAATATTTGGAACCTAGAAACTAAGAAGGTAGTGTATAGATGAGATGTGGTATTTAGAGAAATGAAGGATGTTGTTAAAAAGGAAGTACTACCAAGTAAAGAAGAACCAGAGAAAATAAATTTTGATTTAAAGGATGATGAATCAGACTCTACAGAAGAACAAGAATCAGAAGAAGAAAATCCTCATACTCCATTATTGAGTAGATTGGTTCAAGAAAGAAGGCTACTGGAAAGGTATACTCCATCTGATTTCCGTTCAAATTTTTCTTTGTCTATTACTGATGATGATCCTAGAACTGTTAGGGAGGCAGTGGATTTAGACGATGGAAATCTCTGGAAAAAGGCCATGGACGAAGAAATGGAAGCCTTGCATAAGAATGAGGCTTGGGATCTAGTGGAGTTTTCGACTGGAATAAATCCCATTGGAAGAAAATGGGTATTTAAAAAGAAGAAGAGGCTTGGGATCTTGAGGGAATTGATTTTGGTGAGATTTTTTCTCCTGTTGCCAAGTCAACCTCTATAAGATTTTTATAACATTTTTGTTATCTATTGCTACTACATTTGATTTTGAAGTAGAACAAATGGATGTGAAGAAAACATTCCTACATGGGGATATGGAAGAAGAAATATATATGAAGTAGCCAGAAGGATTTGTTGTGAAGGGAAAGAAGGAGCTAGTATGCAAGCTAAACAATTCCCTGTATGGCTTAAAACAATCACCAAGGATTATGTATCAAAAATTTGATAGTTATATGTTGGGACTTGGTTTCACAAGAAGAAAAGAGGATCATTGTGTGTATTTTAAATTCATTGGTGATCATTTGAGTTATTTGGTCTTGTATGTGGATGACATGTTGCTGATAGGAAACAACAACGAGATTATCCAGGATGTGAAAACTCATTTGTCCTCTAAATTTGACATGAGGGATATCTATGCTTCAAATTTCATTTTGGGCATGGAAATTAAAAGAGATCAGAAAAAGAGTAAACTCTGGTTAAATCAGAGAAAATATGTCGAGACAATATTGTAGAGGTTTAATGTGCAGGAATGTAAACCCGTCAAGGTTCCTATTCCTATTGGTGTAAATTTATCTGGGGATCAGTGTCCTAAGACACAGGAAGAGGAGGAGGACATATCTTGTGTTCCATATGTGAGTGCATTTGGAAGTTTGATGTATGAAATGTTCTGTACTAGACTGAACATTGCACATGTAGTGGGAGTTTTGAGCAAGTATATGTCAAAACAAGGGAAGGAGCATTGAACAATAGTAAAAAGGGTTTTCAGGTATTTGTGTGGCACTTCTAGCTATGGATTGTGCTACCAAGGAAGACCGGGATTGGATAGAGTGTTGTATGTACATGGATTTTTGGATGCAGACTAGGCTGGAGATATGGATTGTAGGATATCTACAAGTGGGTATGTGTTTAACCTGTTTGGAGGAGAAATAATTTGGATGAGCAAAAGACATGATGTAGTGGCACTTTCAACTATAGAAGTTGAATACATGGAAGACACTCATGAAAGTAAGGAATCAGTATGGTCAAAAATATTGTGTTCAGGTATTGTTTTGGTGCAACAAGTTGTAAGGATAGATTGTGAAATTTAGAGTGCATATTGATATTCAATATCACTTTGTGAGAGGCATGGTTCAAGAAAAGAAAGTGTTGTCGATGAAGGTGGAAAATTTGAAGAATGTTGCATATTCATTACAAAAATATGTGATCAATGAGAATTTATCTTGTTGTAGAGGATCCATGGGTATTGCTACCATGGATTGTTAACTATGTAACCCTGTATGAAAGCAAAACACAAGTGGGAGAATGTTGGGTATGTGTTATATTATTTTCATGAGCAATAATCTCTACGTTGTGTCAAGTGTGCAGGGGGGTGAAGGGGAGAAAAAAACTCCCATGTAGAGGTTTGGGAGGAGTGCCCCCAAAAAACAAAATTCCTCAAGAAACATGTCACATTTTTTCCTCGATTTTTGTGTCCATTGTTGGGCGGTTTTTCGGCACATGGTTTTTTCTGATGGTTTTCTATTTCCGGTTAAGGAATAAGGGTTGTTGACTAATCCAGGTCATTGGGTTAGGATTTTGGATGTCGTTGGATCCTATATGTATATTGTATTGTAAACAATGTATCACTATGAAGGAATATAGAATATGTTGGTTTTCCTCGTTTGGGTTTCCAGGGGAAAAATCTCTGTGTAATGTGTGTATTTTCCATTGTATCTTTTTTGTTCTTTTACTGAAAATCTGTTTGTAGTAAATATTTTACAAGGTTAAAATCTACAGGGCTTATATATAAGAAAAAAAAAAATTACACTTATTGCATATTCTGATGCAGATTTTACTGGAGATATCGATGATAGAACATCCACATTAGGGTATTTAATGAGTATGGGTTCAGCAGCAATATCTTGGAGTTGAAAAAAGATGGTTACATTGGTAAATTCTTCAGTAGAGTAAGAATACATTTCATCTTGGGAAGTAACATGTGAAATTGTTTGTCTTCAAAGAATTTTGCAAGATCTTGGTGTTATTTAAAAATCACCAACTACTCTATTGATTGATAGTTAATCAACAATCAAAATGGCCAAGAATACATTATTCGATAACAATACCAAGCATGTCAAAACCAAGTATCACTTCATCAAACACTCATCAACGATGACATCAACAAGCCAAAATATTGTCCATCTGAAGATCAAACTTTAGATATTTTCACCAAGCCATTAGGAAAAATAAAATTCACCAAGTTTAGAGATGAACTTGGCATTTACAAAAACAAACTTCATGATTAAAGGGGGGAATGTTAGCCTAATAATCCTAAAGTTTATTTAGTCAAGTATTTTTTCCTAGATTAATAAATTTATTCTAGAAGTTGTGTATTTCCTAGGTTAGCCTCATCACATCCTTGTCATAGTGATTATCCTTGAGTTGTTGGCCAAGGATACTTGGAATATTGATATAAGGATTGAGAGGTTATATAAATTATCTTCCTCACTCCCACTATGTAATAATATTTTCCCTAATCTATAAAATCATGTGCCTGAGGATAAATCTAGAGTTTAACAGAGAAGGGGAATCTCATTCCTTGGGTTATGTAGGATGTGGGGAAAGAGATATCATAGATTGGAATTGTTCTTGGAGTAGAACATAGGTTTTGGGATGCTAATTGTGGAGAGCGGATACTCAAGAGGGCCAAAACTCCTTTTGGACTCATAAACTCAGCTCAGGGGTGGCTTGTTGTTGAGAGAAAATTATCAACAAGCCTATGGATGGGAGGAACATCCCATGTATGCAATCATTCAGTTCTTCATTGTTGGAATACTAAGAGGGAGGGGGGTGAATCAGTTTTAGTAATTTTAATCCTTTTTAACCACAATGTGTATTTTTTTATTTATGAGAAGATTACCAATACCATTCAATATGAACAATACACATAAAAAGTGAACAATAAGAAAAAACACATAAACATAGTACACCAATGTTTTACGTGGAAACCCAATGCGGGAGAAAACTACATAATGACTTTCTTATATTGTCAAAATAAGTACATTCATAGGAAGCACCAAATTCCTTGTTTTCCAACTACAACTGGAAGGAGGCTAAACCCCATGGTTTTTCAAGATCCAACCTGAAGGAAGTAAAAAATCCCTTAGTTTTCCGGCACCAACTGGAAGAAGGATACAACCCCCTTTCCTTGCCCCATCCAACCGCCCTGAAATATAAGTGCCAGATACTAATACTACCACTATCACTCTATCACTATCAATTTTTCCTTGTGAAACATGTCACTGTAAAACCTATCACATAAATTTGTACCAACAACCTGACACAACCTGTCACAACATGTACAAACAACCTATCACATTAATCTCCTCAACCAATCATATATGTCTTTGTTACTGCCACAACTTTTCACTACTGCTATACTTCATCAACTCCACTCAAACCCTTATGTCACAAACCCACATTCCAAGATCCACAAGAATGTATTCCAAATCAAATACTCATTAACTACTAATACATTTATGTGTTGGACTTCTACAGAATATAGACACTAACATACAGAATAAACCGTACCTCTCAACCTATAGATGACCTGATAGATTTTATCTTCAAATATTTGTATTTCTCAACAGATATGTTCCCTATGCACTATAAACTCGTGGATGTCCATGCTTTGTCCCACGATGACCCACAGATTTTCGCAGCCTGATGGCTCTATAACTCACAGATTTATTTATTTTTCTAAGAGTCTACATTTTCCTTCATTGAACCATGTGAATCTCTTCTCTCTTCCTTCACTGCAACTCAAGGATGTTCGTTCTCTTCCTTCACTGCAACTCATGGATAGCTTCAGAAAAATCCTAGAACTATAAGCTCAAATTCATCCCTTCGACTCCTATAGCTTATCTCTTTACAGAACTTCATTTCCTCATACTCATTGCTTCATATTTGTTAATAGTACCTTCCCATAACAATTTACAACATAGATATTCAATGTGCTCAATAGATTTTAATGGGAGTCTCTTGATCTCTTATTAATACTTTCCAAGTTCCTTGCTTTAGGGGCCATCTTCTAACCATTTTACCCATTTTCCCTCTTCTAGGGATAACTCACTTTCTTGTTGCAACTAAAATTTATTTTTTATTATTTTATTATTGCAACAACTTTACCCATAATTAACTTCTAGTTGAAACCACTTTGACTAGACAACTAATTGATTACTTTCTAGTAACTTATAAAATAATTGAATTCTTATTGATCTTCTAGGGGATTCTAGATTATTCTTGAGGGTCCTCCCAATTCACAAGGCCATATCTCCTTAACCGTGAGGAACCACGTGGCATACCACATATCATCGAAAGTAGAATGACATGTACTATCCATCTATGATAATATTACCTTCACTTACACTATCCTTCATGTCCATATTCCTTGATCAACTTCGGGTTCCTCAACCGCATCTTTGGGGCTACTGGAATTTGCTACCAAACTTACTTCAAGGGTGTACAACAATGACAACCAACCCAATATATCAACATTCATAAATAGATAAGCATTATGTTCTATTTTTTTATGTTAATTCCGCTATATAAAGATGAATATTGGAATTTTTTGTTTTATTGATTAAATTCATTCACAAATTTTTATTATGTTGTTACATGCATGAGTATTTCAATATGTTTCTTGTTGTTAATTTTGTTTGCATAGAGCACTTAAATCAATTTTTAGTAGGAAGTTATTTTGCAATTAGTATCAAAGAAAATTTCATTTTGTTGGTAATGGAAATGTTACAATTAAATATGTGTTTGATGAACAATTGATGATGGGGGTGTAGTCAATGAATAGTCGATCGACTAGAACATTGTTGAGGGAAATTTTGGGTGACTAGAATGTAGCGAACAATTACCATAAATATCAACCCCCCATAAGAGTTTCCTTTGGGATTGTAATTGAGCCTCAAAGGAAGGGATAGGTCAATGGGTGTTGGCACAGAGGCAGACTCGGGGTTCAAGTCTTCAACAACACACCAACAAAACCCTAACTATTGGCCCTTTCGACAACACCTATGAAGTAGATGAAGTTTCACTCGAAGTAGCAATAGGGGGTTGTAGGAAACATGTGTCTACAACTAGAGGAAATGCAAAGGGATATCGGAACTAAAATGCATTGTAACCTAGAGAGCCTTTAATATTCTTACACTTAGCTTCACAAAGTTATCTTGTACCTTCTATCTTTCATATAGAAACAACAATGCAATAACAGTATAATCAGATAGAAAATAACACAACATCAACCACAAAGAACAACAAGATTTACGTGGTTCACACTCTTCCTAGGGCTACATCCCCAGAACTATGTTTATTGATATATTAGATGAAAACATACAGTTCTATTTGTGCACTTAGTTGCAGATCCTTCTCTCTCTTCCTCTTTCTCTCCCTTCCCTGTGCACCCAGCTGCAGGGTTGATCTTTGCACCCAGTTGAAGATCCAAAATACAGGAATGCACAATACTTCGATATCAATTTAGCTCTCACCCACAATAATAGTAACAACCCTCTCAACTCTTCTAGACCTATATTTATATATTTCATGACTCTTGGACAACCTTAGACCAAAGTCTAGGTGTCAAAACCCTAGGTTCACATAACCCATGTTTTCAGGGCTTCGCCAGCCTGTCCTTACTTATTTTCCGTGAGGTGCTCCATGTTGGAGTTACTTCACACACACCTAGGATTTATTTTTCCTAAGTTTATTCCTTATTTATTAGTCATAATTAGTCATTATCCAGTCTCCTATATTTTAGGGGAGAATATTCCACCTGGAGAATATTCTCCTTTAGTTGACACTTCATTTTGACTAGTTGAGTTGAGTTTATATGTTGCATTGGTTTTTTCACCATGCAACATTGGGATCATCATCAACTCACTACTCTTTGTTCAATCAGTTAACTGAAGACTAGTTGACTAGTTAACTCAACTAGGTGGCAGTTCACTCCCGTAACTACCTGAGAGACTAGACTAGGTGGCAGTTTACTCTTGTAACTATTGGTGTGATTCTAGATCAATCTAGACCACCACTATGACTCATTAGTTACTCATTTATCCTATATATATTTTAAATTATTCACTATTTTAGTGTGGAATATGGTTAATGAGAATTCTTCCATTCTTTCTATCTTGCTTCTTCTTTCTCAATTTCTCTTTGAAAATGTGTGTAGTATTTTATAGCTAGATCTATTTTGTGCAGGTTCAACACATTTACATGGTATCATATCTAACGGAATGCTAAGAAAAATCTATGCCAAATCATTTTTTGCAGGTACAAAAGATTGAAGACAACAAAAAGATGAATGATTCGTCGGAAATACTTCTCACGCCTCATAACTATTTGTAATGGAAGCCAAAAATTCTTCTTCATCTTATATGTAGAGGCTTGTACCAAGTAACTATGGAAATGGAAGTAGAGCCTGATTCTGCCGATGAGAAAAATGACTTTCTCAATAGACAAGATATGGCCATAGGAAGTATCGACATGTCTATTTCTCCTGAACTTTTCCATCAAGTATATGAAGAATCACAAGGATTAACTCCAAATGAATTATGGACTAGATTGGAGGTTCTATTTGGGAACAATGAATATTGAGAAGATTTCATGCAAGAGGTCGAATAGATAGAGCCATAAAAGAAGCCATAAGAAGATCAAGACTCTTATTATGAAGAGTCTTCTACAAAGTATTTGCAGAAATTTGTATTCCATTAATTGAAGATGATGTATACTCCATTTCAGATTTGTTTTATGAAATTTATGTGGAATATATATGGCTTGCATCTCAGGAGTCACATACAGACACTTTTTCATGCACCATGCATGCATCTCAGGAGTCAAAAAGGGAGCCACGCACATTAGACGCCATTCTAATATTTTCTGAGAAAAATTTGCAGAAAAAAATTGGATATTTGAATTCCTCTTGGGAAAATATCCAATTTCAAAAAAAAAAAACGTCTGAAACAGAGTCCGGAAAGTGAAGTTATAATGGTTTTAAAATCAACAAAATTTCAGCATTTTTCTGGAAACGACCACATGGTTTTCAAAATTTCATCAAAACTTTATTTGGATATTATTCATTACAAGAAGATAAAGTGGATATGTGTGGAAATATCAATGATTCATATACTTCATTATATCAAAGAAGACATCTACATCTTCAACAAAATCTTCAAAGAGCACAAACTTGCACAATTGCGAGGTCTTCTTGGAGTGAAGGACATGGTTTCTTAGCAACTATTTTTTGTTCCTTCTCATTTTTTATTTTATGCATTGTAATTTGAGGGGAGGTTTTGTTCCCATGAGGTTTTCCCTCTTTCCTCATTTATTTCAGTGTATCTTTTGTATTTGGGTACCTAACATGGCCTTGTAGCCAAGACCCATTCTTTATTTTCACCATAGTGATGTTCAGGGGGGTTGTTGGAGTTACTTCACACACACCTAGGATTTATTTTTCCTAAGGTTATTCCTTGTTTATTAGGCATAATTAGTCATTATCCAGTCTCCTATATTTTAGGGGAGAATATTTCACCTGAAGAATATTCGCTTTCAGTTGACACTTCAGTTTGACTAGTTGAGTTGAGTTTAGATGTTGCATT
>SNQJ01S0027153.1:222254-239827 GCA_010110895.2 Picea sitchensis
AAAATATAGGAGACTGGATAATGACTAATTATGACTAATAAACAAGGAAAAATAAATCCTAGGTGTGTGTGAAGTAAATCCAACACCCCCTTGAACATCACTATGGTGAAAATAAAGAATGGGTCTTGAAAACGAGGCCATGTTAGTTACCCAAATACAAAAGATACACTAAAATAAAGTGAGGAAAGAGGGAAAACCTTATGGGAAACCCCCTCCCCCCCTCAAGGTACATTGTATGTAAAAATAATAGCTATAGTTGCTAGGAAATTGTGTCCTTCACTCCAAGATGAATTCGCAGAGAATGGATTTTCTGCTCAGTGAAGGTCTTGGTGAAGATATATGTCGTTTTTTCTGCTGAAGGACAGAACTGTAAGTCGATAATCCCATCGTGTACTAAGTCCTGGATGAATTTCATGTGGATCTCGATGTGCTTCATCCTCTACCTATGAAATGGATCTCTGCAGAAATTCAGAGTGTTCTCGTTGTCACACTAGATGGCGATCGATCGATGAAACTAAATGCACAACTCAGTGAGAAAATTTTGTAGCCACATAGCCTGAATGGTTATGTTAACTACCCCTCTATTCTCTTCCTCGGATAAATATAGAGCAATGGAAGATTTATTCTTGCTCAACCAATAGATAGGCCTAGAACCAAGACTGAGTGAGTAACCAGATGTGGACTTGCGATCAGTGTTATCACCAACCCAATGGAAATCCATAAACCCGATGAGATCTAATGTATATTCTATTTCATAATGAAACCCAAAGGTGATGATTCCCTGAGCGTATCGAAGGATACTCTTTGCATATTTCCAATGTAGCTCAGGTGGCTCCTCCATGAACCTAGAAATTGCACCAACTGCATATGAGAGGTCTAGTATGGAGTGTGTGAGATACAACAAGCTCCCCACTAGTTTTATATATAGTTTGTTTTCAACCAGTGGAGTCTCCCTTCCATCCTCAAGTTTGACTCCTGATAGGAAAGGAGTCAGAGAAGACTTGCAGTCTGTCATGTGAAATATCTCAAGGAGATCTCGTGCATACTTGGCCTGAGATAGTTTGATGCCTGATGCATCTTGACTGATATCAAGTCCAAGGAAGAAGTGTAGAGGACCCATGTCCATCATCAAAAACCTATCATGTAGAATCCTCTTGACTACAACAATCACTAAAGTTGAGCACCCGATGATCAACAAATCATTGACATACATAAATAAAAGAAGAAGTGAATCAATCATCCTGAACATGTAGAAATTTGGGTCTGATTTACAACGTACAAATTTCTATGACAATAGGTAGGAGTCCATCTTGGAATACCATGCCCTCGGAGCCTGCTTGAGGCCATAAAGTGACTTCTTCAGTCGACAGACCAAATATGAGTCCTACATAAATCCCTGGGGTTGCTCCATGTAGATATCCTCAGAGAGATCACCATGAAGAAATGAATTCTTCATGTCCATCTGATGGACTACCCATCATTTGGCTTCCGCAATGGCAAGTGCCAATCATATGGAATCCATATTCGCTACTAGAGCGAAGATATCATCATAGTCAATACCATGAACCTACTGAAATTCTTTGGCAACAAGCCTTGCTTTGTATCTCTTGATATGTCCATCCATTGCACTCTTGGTCCTATAGACCCATCTGCATATGACATGTTTCCTCCTAGAAGGAAGGGGAACCGAATCCCAAGTCTGGTTCTCGAGGAGGGATTTGTACTCCTCCTGCATGGAGGATTCCCAAAAAGGATTTCCAACAGCCTCACCATAAGATTGTGGATCTGAATACTGAACCAAGAAAATATACTTGGAGGGAAATGGTTCAGTGGTTGTGAGTGCAACAGGAGGCTCCTCGAAATTAGATCGAGTCCTCCTAGTATCGGTTGGATCACCAACAAGATCCCCTGCATCCTAAAGAGTAGTTTCTGTCCAATTGGGCCTCTTATCTATCTCTTTGATTGAATCTGGATGCTCTGACTCTGCAACTACATATGGATTCTCTGACTCTACATATGACTATACTGAATTTGAATTTGAATCATCTGAGTCCTCTGAATTATAACTCTCATTTGAAGAATATTCGACATGTGCATACTCATCATCTCGAACAGGTGGAAGAATGAAGGTGTCTGCATGCAGCTACTAAGGTGCATGCAGGACACTTTCCTCGAATTGGAAACTACACTCGATGATGAGTCGGTCTGAAGAAATATCAATAAGCCTATATCCCTTCACACCATTGGGGTATCCAACAAAATGGAACTCAATGGTCTATGGATCAAATGCCTTCCTCTTTTCAGATGGAATCTGGGCCCATGCACGTGAACCGAAAATGCGAAAATCGGTCACTTCTGGTTTGAGGCCGCTCCAAGCCTCGTAGGGGGTCTTATCCTTGACATATATATGGGGATATATGTTTTGTATGTATGTTGCACAATTAAGTTATTCATCCCATAGTCTCTGTGGTAGTGACTTTGCATGCAACATGCAAGATGACATCTCCTTTAGAGATCTGTTTTTCCGCTCAACAACTTCATTTTACTATGGAGTATAGGGAACTGTGTGTTGCAACTAAATACCTACCTCATGGAAAATATTATGGATCTCATGATTTACATACTCGAGCCCCCATTATCATTTCAAAGGACTTTGATCTTCTTTCCGGACTGTGTCTCAACCAGGGCTTTGAAATCTTTGAGGTGTTGAGAGACCTCATATTTTTTCTTGAGAAAGCAGATCCATGTAAAACGTGAGAAATCATCAACAAAAATGAGAACAAGCCTCTATTTTCTGTTCGATGGATGTGGAAAATAACCCATAAGGTCATTGTGGATCAGATCTAAAGGTGTGGAAGCTCGCTGAGACTTTCCCTTGTCAAATTTATCTTGAGGGTGTTTCCCGAGAACACATCCCTCACACACTCCCTTGGAGAAATGGATGTCTGGTATACCATCAACCAATCTATTATTTCTAATTTGTTGCATGTATCTAAAATTCAAATGTACAAACCTTTCGTGCCATATCCTACTACTTTCATCAGCATGAGTAAGTAGTAAATCAGAATCAGGTTCAATGAATTCAGAAAAAGTATACAATCTAGAATGATGATTTACCTCACCAGTAGAAACCCTAGAGTTGGTTTGCATGTTATAGATGTCCATGGAATTTGGTGTGAATATTATTTTATTTCCGGTGCTGGAATTCATCATCTGATACATCGAGAGAAGGTTGACAGAAAGTTTGGGAACGTGCAACACATTCTCGAAGCTTCTGTTGGTGAGTTCAATCCTTCCTTTGTCAGTGACTTCGACATAAGAGTTGTCCCCCATCAGAATAGGAGGACATTTGCATGCATCCAAATAATAATATAATGCTTTTGAGGCAGCCATGTGATGTGATTCTCCTGAATCAACAATCCAATCATTGTGAGAGGAGTTGATGGCAATCAAGGCATGGCTAGAATTGCCTTTCTTGGAATTCAGATCTTATGGCTTATTATTCTTGGAACCCTCGGGGATGTAATATCTAAGGTTATTTTTCTGAAGTATTTGAGACATCATCTCTATTTTTTTTTCATGCATGCGGATTCTGAATGGAATCCTTTGTGATAGTACGTGCATTTCTCTCCTTTTCTTCCCTTTTCTCCTTTGGATCTGGAGGCATCGGTGAAGGGTTTTGTGTACCCTTCCTTCTTCGGATGTGCATGAGATTTCCCATTATATTTATATTTATATTTATGATATTTGTGGCTTTCATCATGCATGGTGAGTGCATGCACCCTTGGGCCTTTGGTTGTGCCCATGCTGATAAGCTTGGTTTTCTCTTGTGTCAGGGATTCGATAAAGTCCTCAAGAGAAGGCATCTTCTAGGTGGCTCCAGAGGTGAATCTGACAGTATGGAATGTGGATGCAAATACAAATAATTCGAGACAAAGCTTGGAGAAAATGGTGAGAACCATTTATTTCTCCTCCGTCGATTTATCAACCCCACAAGCTTTGAGTTGCAACAGTAAATCGTTGAATTTTGTAAAGAAATATTGGATATTGTCGAATATTTTTAGATCCAATGTGAGAAGCTCCACATCCATCATGTGTCCCCTCATATAATCCTATTTTCCAAAGATCCCTTCCAAGGTTTTCCAGGCTTGATTGGAAGTCTTACAGGAAGATATGTGAAAAAGGAGATCGGGAGAAATAAGTCTGCAAATTGTTCTGAGTGCCTCATCCATGCGATTTAAGTACTTGGATTTTTCTATGGCTGATGTCATTTCAGTATTTGTATTCAATTTTAACCTGTACAAACCTATGCTTTGGAGATGTATGGCTATTTTCTCTTTCCATGAAAAATAGTTGTAAGGTGTAAGAATGAATTCTTTTTGGAAATCCATCTTTTCACTGTCTTCAATCTTTTGTACTTGCAAAAAAAATTGGTGTATCTTTTTCTTAGCGGTCTGTTGCCTCTAATACCATGTAAATGTCTTGAAACTACACAAAATAGATATAGCTAAGAAATAATACACACATTTTTAGAGAGAACTAGAGAAAGAAGAAGAAGGAGAGAAAGAATGAAAGAATTCTCATTAACTGTTATGAATAATGAATAATTTAAACATGATATACTTTGTATAGCTCAATGAGTGTGCAATGGAGGAGAAAAAATGTGCCATATTGGTGGTCTAGAGTGATGTGGCCACACACAATCAGTTACGGGAGTGAATTGCCACCTAGTCTAGTCTCTCAGGCAGTTACGGGAGTGAATTTCCACCTAGTTGAGTTAACTAGTCAATTAGTCTTCAGTTGACTGATTAAACTGAGAGTAGTGAGGAGTTGACTTAGGGAATCAAGGGTAATGTGCCATTTCTGGTGATGATACCAAGGCAATTTTGAATTATCATGGTGATGATCCAAATGTTTCATGGTGACAAAACCAATGCAACATCTAAACTCAACTCAACTAGTCAAACTGAAGTGTCAACTGAAAGAGAATATTCTCCAAGTGGAATATTCTCTCCTAAAATATAGGAGACTAGATAATGAGTGATTATGACTAATAAACAAGGAAAAAACTTAGGAAAAATAAATCCTAGGTGTGTGTTAAGTAACTTTAACAAAGGTTACTTACTTCTGTGCCAATCCAATGAACTGCCTTGGTCAATCTAGCACACTTCCGCATAGAGACTTCATACATTTTGTTTTTCCATTTTTCCAACGCTTCTTCCGATTCGTATGAGAATGCACTCTCACTTCACCAACTTAGATTTCCATTTTTTGTAGGATTACTATAATCATGTTGTCTTGTTGTCAATTTATAGATATTTTCTATCTTGTATGCATGGTCTTCTTCTCTTATAGGTTATGTGTATCTGCAACCTTCATCAAGATCCAGGGGTGCAATGACCTTAAGGCCATTACCCTCGAATGTCATTATTCTCTTTTTTAGTTCAACAACAGTCAGATTGTTGAAATCCCAATCAATTCCTAACAACGCAGGATAAGGAAAGTTATCATCAACAATCTCAATCACTTCGAAGTCTGCAAATGTTTTTACCCCATCAATGTCCATAGGGGCTCACCGCCTACTGATTAGCCATTCTAATCCTGATAGGAGAGTAATTCATCTTATGTTTTCCCATTAGTTCCCAAGTATTCTTCGTCATAACATTTACTTTTGATCCCAGGTTGAGGACCACATAGTCCATGTCGTAGTATTCAATCTGAGCACTAAGGCGCAGTTCCTTGTTTGTCCTCCTTTTTCTAGATACTTGATTCACAACTATACTCAGCAGAGGATCTATTCTTCCAACTTCATACTGTCTTATGAGGTGTTGTAGTTCATGCACATATTTTTCATATTTAATCAAATTGATACAAGTATACAAGAAGTCCATAAGCTTGCTTACCTCTTTTCCTTGTCTAGCTAGGGAAAACTAATCAAACGATGGTGGAATTTCACATTCCCTTACTTCTGGTTGTTCTCTATATGAATAACATTTTTCTCCTACAAATTATTTCCTTGCTTCTTCAAAAGTATGTTTTTCTCTCCTTGGATCAAACAATTGTGCCTTCTCTGCAGCTCTTCTGATCCCTGATCCATCTGTAGTCTTTCCTAGAGTCACTTGATCTTCTCCTGTAACAACGCCTCCTCTAGTAATAACAATGAATCTGAGCTCCTCCCCGCAAGGATCCACTGATATTAGTTGAACTTGTTGGTTTCCACCTCGTCCTTCCTAAATTTTATCTAACAATTCTAGGCAGTCTTCAATGACATCGTTGAATGAATTGCAATAGTTGCAAGTATTACAAGGGTTTTGAAAATCCCTTGCCAAATGTCCTAGATGTGCGTATTTATAGAAAATAATATGACCTCGACCTCGAGCCATACCTCCACCTCATCCTCTTCCTCTGAATCCACCATGAGGATTGAATTTTTCTCTTTCTGGGGAGTTTAATTTCACACTATTTCCTTCTGATTGTAATTCTCCTTGAATTCTATATGTATCCCTTGACCTTTCATGCATGAGATCATAATCCCTGCAATCCTTCTCATCATGCCCCATAGATTTATAGAATTTACAATAAATATTGGTAGGTGTCTGGACATATTTTTGCATATAATAACATTCACCAGGGCGATGTCTATTTCTACATACCTCGTACCAGGGTATAGTAGCATGCTTCAATGGTTTAGGGGCTCCAGAGGCCAAGTATTCATTAAATAAGGGACAATTCTCTTTGTCATGGCCCTCTGATTTACATCGGATACACCAGATGTCTTCTCTTTTCTCTTTTCCTTTATCTTTCTTCATATCTTCAACCTATAAAGATAAACTAGTTAACTGATTCAAGATCTGACTCATACCTGGACTAGATTATCCTACATGGTCTACTTCTAGTTTCATATAAATATCCAATGTTTTAGATTGCAAAGCGAACTTATGTTGCATCAGAGGAACTCTGATGTGTGGTAGGAGGGAAGCGATGAACCATTCCTTATGTTGTTCATCTAGAATCTAAAAACTTAAATGGTTTGTCAAGGTCTTAAACCTTTGATCAAATTCCCAAACAGGTTCAATTACCTTATTCTTGATCTCCTTCAACTCTGTAATCCATTATGAATCGGATTTAGTATTCTTGAACTCTGCACTCAACACAGTCTTAATGGAATTCATCGGTTTAGGTTGTGTGGATCCTGAAGAAAATTTCATATGCCAGCTCAGGGCGTGGTCCCTAAAGGTAGTACTAAATTGATCTCTCTTATCAACTTCATCTATGACTTTCTTAATGCTCCATACAACTTCACATAGGAACTAGTGTTGGTCAGGATCATGAGATCCATCACCTTTAAAAATAGGTAGCCTCATTTCACCTGCCATAGATATTCCTTGGATTATCGACTGAGTATGCACTAAACTACTTGTAATAGTACCTCAATTTATCTTATTACTCTGATTACTTTGATTACTTAATGCTTCTAAAACAATAGGAGGAGTAATAATACTTACTTTGACAGTAGGCACAGTCCCTGAAGTTTATGGTTCTTCTTTGAAAAGTTCTCAAGTCTCTACCTCCTCTGCCCTTGAGAACTTTGAATACTCCTCGTGTGATCTCCCTTCTTCTTCTCCACTGTAGAAATACTCATCTTGTGCCAATGGTCTGTAACTCTACTCAAACAAGTTTGCAAGAGTAACCTTTCTGAATGATCTCCCACTTCGCATGTGTCAAGTCTCTGCGTCGTTGTCATTGTATGAATTCTTGAACATTATCTTTAAGATCCAACTGATTACTGTATCTCCAAGATATTATTATCATGCAATAGCATCTTAATCCTCAGCTTCAAAAAGTGTAGAAACTTCCCTCTAGGTCCCTTAAATAAAAACCTTTCTACTTGGATATATGATTCCACTCTGTTAACAACAAACTCAGTAATATACCCTCCAATAGTTCTACCAAACTAGAGATCCACTTCTCTAGACACAATGTTATCGAATCTCTTGACTTTCTTGATCATCGTCGTTGTCCAAACCATAGGTGGTCTAGATCTGATCTTGAACTAATTTTCTGCTAATCTAGCTAACCACTTGTATAACTCCTTATGAAATCCTCCAAATAAAATCTTGTCTACGTCAGTAAAGATGTACCTTCCCAACCAATATTTTGTACTAATTATAGGGTTCTTGTTCTCAGCTTCGATGAAGTCTCTTTCTTATTCTTCTAACCAATTCTGAATCTCTGTCTTCAATGGAAAACACCTTGACATTCCCTCAAGATTATCTCGGTCTCAGCAACAAAACCATTTGTTAGGACAAGGGAAGACCCGGGGTTCAACGCTTCAACAACGCACCAAAAAAACCCTAACTACTCACCCTTTTAGCAACACCTGCAAAGCAGATGAAGTCTCACTCGAAGTAGCAATAGGGGGTTGTAGGACATAGGTGTCTACAACCAGAGGAAATGCAAAGGGATCTCAAAACTACAATGAAATATAACCTAGAGAGTGTTTAATAGTCTTACACTTAGCTTTGTGAAGTTATCTTATACCTTCTATCTTTCATATAGAAACAACAATGCAATAACAGTATAATCAGATAGAAAATAACACATCATCAACGACAAAGAACAACAAGATTTACGTGGTTCACCCTCTCCATAGTGCTACATCTACATAAATGCATTTCTTGATATATTAGATGAAAAAATACAGTTATATCTATGCACTTAGCTGTAGATCCTTCTCTCTCTTCCTCTTTCTCTCCCTTTCCTATGCACCCAGCTGTAGGGTTGATCTTTGCACCCAACTGAAGATCTAGAATACAAGAATGCACAATACTTCAATCTCAATGTCACTCTCACCCACAATAATAGTAAAAACCCTCTCAAATATTCTATACCTCTATTTATACATTTCATGACTCTTAGAAAACCTTAGACTAAAGTCTAGGTGTCAAAACCCTAGATCCAAAACCCTAGGTCCACATAACCCATGTTTTCAGGGCTTCGCCAGCCTGTCCTTCCTTATTTTATGCGAGGTTCTCTAAAGAATCCGGTTGTGTCTTCTTCTGCTTGTTGAGTTGTCCACGATCCATATTCTTTGATGCTTTATCTTCCTTTATCTTCTTTTTCAACGACTTGTTTTTCCTTACTTCATTCCTTCTTTTCTGCTTCTTTAACCACTTCGACCCTTCCTCAGTTTATGTGTCTTCCATGCACTTCGTACTTTGTCTTTATTCTTCCTTAATCTTCTCTTTCTTCCTTAATACATAACCAAGGGCCAACAATGGGTAATAGTATTTTATGTAACATCATATGACTCCATGTTGGTTCCACATCAACGATAACCATCAAACTAGTTGATTGATCATTTCTTTGGAATTTCCATTGTTCTCTAGAACCATTAGGTTACATAAAAAATTGGGATAAATATGTGAGGACCAGAATAAGAATTGTTATGACTTATTGATTTTTTTTTGAACAAGAGATGGGAGAAGGAAGGAGGAGATGATACGGTTGAAGTGACTTTGTGTATGTGTGTGAGAGATAAAACACTAAGAGGAAAGAACAATAGGAATTCCTTGGACTACTTAGACAAACACAATAATGGTTTATTGTAGTATAGAGAGAGAGAGAGAGAGAATTTGTGTAACACCTTGTTTTCCCCCAAGTCTGTAATTACGATAATACTTCATATGATGTGATTATGAAGCATGTAATTGTATTCTAATTGATAAATATACCAACCAATTGACTAATAGGGAACAACCTTTAAAGTACTGGATATGATACACAAGTGGGAACTGATGAAGAAGGAATTGATGAAGTGGACATGTGAGGTGGAGTTGAGATGTTTTAGTGAAGAAAGAAGAAATCTTGTTTAACAATTCAACTTCTCCTTGAAAGGCACAAACATACACCTGCCAACGTATTAGGTTTGTATGGAACCACATGAACGGTTATGAGGAACCATACTAGTGGTTGAGGGAATTAATAAGTACTGACAGTTTGGTCTCTTGAAGAAGGCAAGGGGTCAACTAAGAAAACTGATGCAGAGGAAACCATGGATTTTCCCATTGAGGATAGTAACTACATGTTATAGTCTATGTCTGCAGGAATCCATGATAATCCCAAGAAGATTGTAGGAAAAAGAGGCCAAAGGTGGAAAAACACCTTGAGACAACCAACAAGGAGAGAGAGGTAAAAGAAAGCAAAGACACCAAAGATAAAGAGAACAATTAGTAGCTAAGAGTGGTATCATAGGAGAACAGAGAACACAACCCAAAGAGGAGAATAACACTCTGAGAAGGAACACGTGAACAATAGACTCACAGAGAAATGGTGCAATGAAGAGAGGTGTTCATGAGCATGTATTGAAGAGAATAAGAAAGTGGAGAGATTTCCTTGAAAAAAATAGGAATCTTGTCCAATTTTATGATGATCACCCTGAAACAGAGAAGACCTAGATCTTAACTAGAGAAAAAGAGGGATACAATGTGATTTCCCCATTTTTAGATTTCCCTACTTTGCAATTGGAGGTGACCATTGGGGTTTATCCCAACTTGACCAAAGGATTAAATGGAGGTTAAAAGTGAGCTCAGAGGGTTTGAGAAAATTATATGAGGCCCAACCTATCCCATTTAAAATATTTCATCATCAAGATCATTTCCACACAATTCTTTCATTGTTCTATGGAATTTCAATGATTCCCATAAGTTGGGTTATTATTGAGCATAATTTAATTAAATACACTAATGGTGTTATTCTGATAATATTATCTAAAGGAATAAATTGGTGTAATAGCTCATTGGAATTGGGAATAAAATATCTAAAGGTTGGGATGATGATAAAGGAGCTTCCAACATTCAGAAATGTCTTAAATCCAGTAATCACTTTCTTGACAATGGCTGAGTTATTTTATTCGGGTTAAGTTCTTCATTATCGGATCAGAATTTATCCTTTGTGGGTCGAGTTTCTAAGGTAGAGACGATGAGTTTCCACCCAAGAGGATCGATTTTGATTGTGGAAACAATTCATTGCTAAGGGGGTCGAGTATCTAACTTTTTCAGGATGATTTATATATGTTAAGTTGATTATTCTATGTTTTGGGTTGACTTCTTCACTAGGTGGGTCGTGTTTCACTGTAGGGGATGAGTTATATTATGGTTGGGTCGAGCTACCTCTTGTTGGGAGGAATTTTTACCTACAGGGTCGTATCTTTTGGCTTGTGCCTGAGTTTATTGTTGAAGGTTGATTATTTTTCCTGTAAGCAGAGATATCTTCAAGATGGGTTGAGTTCACTACCATAAGAGCATTATCCATTGCTTATCCATTATTTTCTGCAAATGGTTTTCTACAGGTGTTGGCATGTAGTTATAAGACCCTAGATTCAGTTTATTCAACCAACAAAACCATTTAGATACCAACCCTTTCTTCATCACTTGCATGCAAGTGAATTCTCACCTGAGGCATCTACTAGGGTTGTAGGAACCAAGTTTCTGCAGGGATGAGGGGATGTGAGGCTATCATCATATCCATTACTATGTATCCACCTTGTGTGCCACATCTTTATTCATATCCTTTTATTAGTTAAAAAACTCTATTGTGAAGAACCCTTATAGCATAGATTGCAACATAAGTAATCCATTGTATCATTCATTATTACTACACATCAATCATATAGTAAAGATATTTATACTAACCATTCATAAACATAAAATCCATGAACAACCACATCAAAGGACACATTCAAATGCAGGATTTAACATGGTTCACCCAATCCTTGGGCTACATTCACAATGGTTGGATTCTATATTAGTATTCATGAAATCACCATCTTAGGCCTACTCACTATGCTTACAATAGATATAACATATCATACTATCCATAACTTCCTAGCCACTCTTTTGTGCAAGCCCTTATCTCCCTGCAAAGCCTCTCCAAAACCTCCAGTAAGGATTCTCACTGCTAGCAATAAAAACCCCCCTATGACTACACTAGGGTTCAGAATGTAGGCAGATTGATTAACCATCTAAAAGTCAATTTATTCTCTAAACTACCCCAAACATACCAAAAATCATATGAAGAAAGAAATGAAAAGGATATTGGGTAATTATACCTCTAATCTCACATGTGGTGATGATCTCCTTGCGCTTGGAAGTTTTGTTGAATGCACACTTCCTCCCAGGGCTGACCTTCATCCAAAGATTGAAAAACAGAAAACTACAAGAATTTTATTCCACATATAATTTAGGGTTAGATGTTAGAATTTCAAAACATAAATCAACAAAAGTATTCAAGACACCATCATTTGGGACATGAAAAGTAATTATTTTATTAACAACACAATGATTATACCTTTACAATCAAAGTCGGCTACCATTTCACAAACCTGGTCCAGGCTTCTCTTCACCAAGCTACAAGTACACCTTTGTATAAACTTCTCCTCTCAACCTTATGATCTCTTCTTGGGAAGTGAATGGGTTAAATGGAGGGAGAAGGGGCTAATGAGGGAATGGTAAGGCAATTCTCACAAAAGGGCTGCAATATATTGGGCAAGGAGGCGAAGTGAAATCGGGCAGAGTTTCACTGTTCTTATGCTTAGATGTGAAATGAGACCCCAACACCTCCTTTTATATGACAAAAGGATGGTTAGTGTTTGGGTGACAAGGTATAGCAGGTGGATTAGTTAGGAAACTACCCAATAGCTCGTAATCTCAATGAATTCCTAGAAAATTTTTATCTTTTGCAACTTTTGAAAGTATACACGGGTTGTAATGGTGCAACATGTGTATGTACGTGAGTTGTAGTGGTTTCGAAATCATATGTACGTGGGAATTAATGGTGCAGGGCACATACATCTTCAAAAAAATGGTTTTTAAGAAGAGAAACTCAACAGTTCTTTGGAAAACAATGCAAGAGGGTCAATGCCATGTATGCATGTGTAGAGAAATTTAGGGTTATAACAGATGCCCCCTAATGTGTGAGTTCAGAAGAGCATATGATGTCTGAAATACATTAAAAAACCTTCACCAATGTACAAAAACGAGTGAGCCCAGGACCAAAGTTTGGGAGGTTCCATCTGCAAAATAACAATTGTCTCTCTTATCCGAGCATACCCATGCTCAGGATGAAATAAATCATGGTTTCCAATCAAATACACTATATATCCATGTCATATAACTATATAAAGTGTATCCGTGAGAAATACACAGCGGATCTACATCTCAAAATCAAAGATATACAAGTATAGTATCCATCTTCAAGAAGCGAATAACGCCTGATGGTTGGAGATGAGGTCTTCATAGCTCGAAAAACAACTTCAAGATCTTCAAAACTCAGGTAAGAGTACAATGTGATTGTATTACTTCACTACCCTGAGGTCTTCGACGACTCATTGGTAAAAGACAAGAGGATGTCGATGATCAAGCAAAGAACTTCGTCAATTTTGAATCAGGACTTGAATGGACTTTCAGGATGGATGAATCATGGGGTCAAGAGAAAAACTACAAAAATGCCGACTCAAGTTGAGTTAAAATTCCCTTGGACAAAATCATGAAATATGATCAGACTCAGGCATCATGACATTGACATAAGTTCATGATGCGGGAGGAAATTCAAACTCTCCATGTGTTTGGAAGAGTAACAAAACAGAGGAGGACATAGATCTATGTAGCGAGAACATCTTCCTAAGGTCATATTAAATCCCAATGCTTGACAAACAAATGGAAGGATGTTCTTTTTCCAAAGGAGACTCATTGTGCTGCCAAAAAAGAATACATATTTCTCGTCCACTCTTTTTGGGGTTTTTTATTTTTTTGTCTTTTTCAAATTTTTAAAGATCTTGAAAAATAATAAAAAAATACTACGTTACAAAGGAGGAATGAGTGTTGCAAGAAATAATACTAGTTCCAAGTGTAAGGAACACACTAATGCTCAGAGAAAGGAGACATGTGCAGGAAAATAACACTCGGGGAAAATTCCTCCATGGGTCAAGGTGTGAGGTTGCAGAGGCAAAGTGATACAAGGCTTGCGTATAAGGCATGCTTCAAAGGTTCAGTTGAGAGCAACATGGATCTGACATTAGGCCAAAGATGTAGAGATGAAAATGTGATTAGCAAGACACAATAAAACCCCCTTCAATGTAATTTTAATGATCCTAGAGAAGGTAAGCTCGGTGGTTTTTTCACGTTTAGAGAGTCTGAAAAAACGTAAAAGAAGACTCCAAGGAGTACCTTTTTTGGAGATATTCTAGTCGGTTTGAAAAAGGGATAAATTGGCACCGAAAAGACATCTATTCAGAACCATTTTAATGAGTGTGACAAAGACAATATCACTCAAAAATATTTTCAATTTTAAGGAGTCTAAAAAGAGATTAACTATCGACTCACAACATTTTTCTGAATTTAGTCCCCTTAGCTCAAAAAAGTATAAAAGTTACTGAGGAGAACTCTCCCGGCCATACAAATCTCTTGAGGAATACCTTTTTCCTCTATAATCTACAGGCCAAAAAAAGGGGTAAACTCATGCCAGTAGGTGTTCTTATGGACCAATTTAATGAGTGTGAAGGAACAAGGTCAATCGACGATCTTTTCAATTTTAGGGAGTCTGAAAAGAGATTAACTATAGACTCCATGGGGGTTCCTTTTTCGTAAGTAATATCCAAGGCCCCAAAAATGTGATAAACCAAAACCAAGGAGAATGTTCCTTTTTCGAAGATTTAGTCCCTCGGGCCGAAAAAGGTGTTAAACTTATGCCCGAGAATACTCTTCTAGTGAACCGAAGTTCCTATAGCATACCTTTATTCGTACAATTGACCATCCCGACCAAAAAAGAGGTAAAATACAGTCGGACAGACATGCCTTCAAATTAGATTTTGGCGAGTGTTAAGGGAAACAATATCTCTCGGCAATATTTTCATGTTTAGAGAGTCTGAAAAGGGCTTAAGGAAGACTCCAGGGGGTTACGACTCATGCATAATATTGGTTCAAGTAGAGCCCACTGCTAGGCTCATACCAAGAGTCTCTTCGATAGTCAACCTGGAAAGTCTCCGAAAATGGAACAAAACACAAACCACAGTGTAAGTATTCCCATGGTATAGAAACCATAGTCATGGCTTCAAGGATAGCTTCATATGAAGGAAATTCAAAATTTTATAAATCATGCAAACAAGGAGAGTCAACAGTCCCAAAGGGAGAAGCAAATTGACCATATTATATATGGCGATGGAGGTTTTGGCTAGGACTGGTAGAGTTTATCAGCAAAGAATCACAAGAACAAGGGCTTGAGGATCTACAAACAGTGAGATCAGACTCAAAAGGAGACTCAATATCACTTGGACCAAGAGGGGGAAGCAAGGGATTCCATGCCCCCCATTGGATAAACCAATGGATCAATTGTCAATACAGGAAAACATGAGTGAACAAGTTCCTGCTTGGGAGAAATTGAAAATCGAGGATAAGATGCCACATAATTTACCTGTGGTAGGGTAGAGTATACATGAATACTACGAACATATAAAGGGGCATCCTGAACTAACGTTGAATTAGGATGGTGATTATCAAATTCTAGTTGGTCGATAGTGACAATGCTTCCATTGTGAGGGAAATGCATCACCCAGAAGAGAATAGACACCACAACATTCATAGCATATATATAATCACATCCAAGAAGCATATTGAAATCTAACGAGCCTTGCACCACTATAATATTGACAAGGACATTCTTCCCACCTAACGAGATATGAAACTAAGGAAGAACCCCCAAATATTCACTAGGACATCTGTCAAAATCCAACAAATCATGTGAAGAAGACACAAGCTCAGGAGATCCCAAGTCTTTCCAAACTGAGGAGGATAAAATACTTGTGGAGGCTCCTTCATCCACAATACATCGATAATTTTTTGTTGAATTAAATTCAACTCTTATTTGAAAGGGTGCAAAATAAGGAAGACGAGGATCAACAAGGTCATTCCAATCAAAGGAAACCATCCTAGGGATTGGAGGGGGTGTGCTCGAAGTGAGAGGAATGCCCCCTTGTTCTAAAAGTACTAAACTCAATTGGGATCATCACTCCCTAAGAGAAGATTGGGATCAACCGAAGATTGCATCGGTTTGACCACTTTGGTATACTCGACACTCTCCAAGAGAAGAGTGGGATCAGCTGAAGATTTCATTGGCGTGAAAAATTTGGTAGAATTGACACTCTCCAAGAAAAGAGAGGGATCAGATGAAGACTGCATTGGTGTGACCACTTTCTCAATCACTAGCTGAATAGGTTGTGAGACAATATGGTCTACAGGCACATCACCCCCCAAAAGAGGAGTGGTATCAGCCGAAGATTTCATTGGCATGACCACTTCATCAACCAAAGGTTGAATAGATCATGAGACAACATGGTCTACAGGTACATCATCCCCCAAAAGAGGAGTGGGATCAGCCGAATATTGCATCAGCACGACCACTTCATCAACCAAAGGCTAAATATACTATGAGGAAACCTCATAAGACTCAGAATCAGAAGATCTTGCAGACAGGGACCACAATATTTGTACCTATGGAATGCCAACGTACAGATGAGTAAGGTGATCTCCCTTGAAAATATTACAAGGGAACTTAGGATTACATCCTATCTGTCTAGGTTTATCAACAGAATCAATGCCCCAACATGACTAGCAGTAGTTGGTTGCACATCTCCAACATGACTTGCAGAGGTTGGTGATAACTCTCCAACATGACTAGCAGAGGTTGGCGGCAACTCTCCAACATGAATAGCAGAGGTTGGTTGTTGAACTCCAGTATGACTTGCAAGGACCAGGTTCATTCCCCCAGTATGACTTGTAGATGTTGGGTGTCAATATTCAACATGACTTGCAGAGGTTGTTGACCTATCTCCAACATGACTCACAGAGGTTGGTTATTTCTTCTTCATATTCTTCCTCTTTCTATTTCGTTTAGACTTATGATTACTAGTATCTATACTTTCACTAGAGAAGGTAGAAGGTGGAGGAGAAGACTTTGTTGATGAAGGAACATCAACATAATTCCCATGACATAAATTTCTTAACTGAGAAGCATCAAGAGCATTCGGGACATTTGGAACGGTACCTAAACAAACTGGTAGTCCCACATTCAACCCAGGAATGTACAAAGTGGACATCAAAGGGAAACCAACATTTCCAAAAACCGGAAAAGCATAAGAATCGCATTTTGAAGGGGTTCCTTGGTTGGTATCGTTGGGAAATTTATCCATGAAGATATTATGCACAGGTTCTCCCCTTGTGGGATCTTTCAAGTCCGTGAAAGTCTCACACATTGACTCTGTCGAACCAGTGTTATAAAAACAACACTTTTAAAGAGGCAGCTCCACATTTCTAAGAGGAAGACCGAAAATTTCTCACGATCGACAAAGACGGAGGTATACCACATTAGGTCAGAGACCCAAATAAATGACTGACTAACTCACTATGGAAAACTAGGGAGCATAGAGAACACACTAAAAATTCCTAAAGGAAAATCAAGCAGACGACTATCTAGTAGGAAGGACAGTTACGCCAATCGACACTAAAGAAACTAATTAGTGT